>VYXD01000740.1:420031-451689 GCA_013397195.1 Hylia prasina
AAAAAAAAAAAAAAAAAAGGCAGCTCAGGCTCGTGGAGATCCGGTCCTTTGAAGATGTGATCTGTAATATTCTGCCTTGCATCATTGTTTTCTATCTTTAAAGGAGGTGGCATCACCGCAGAGCCGCAGCTGTGCAGGAGCCGCCGCCTCACCCTCGACGTGCAGGCAAAGCCCAGACTTGCAAAGCACCTGCAGCTTCTCTAATCCTGGTCTAGCAGTACTGACTAAGCACTGGGGAAAACTTCTCAGATGCTTGTTTACTGAAAAAAAGGGAGCTTTTAAAACTGCACCCCTGTTGGAGGGTTTGAATTAAGCCATAAAACTTCAAGAACTGGGACCCACAGGTGTGAAATGGTACAAGTTGATCAAAGATAATCCCGTACTTTTTGGCGTGGCAGGCGTTCAGGTCTTCCTGGAGGACTCTTTTCTGCAGAAAACTTACCTGTAAAACACATCCCACATGAAAACAGGGTACAAAATTCCAATTAATATATTTGCACTCATTTCATAAAAGGAATTTTTCTGGGCTCTCCTGCCTCAATAAAATGCAGTACCTGAGCTGCATAGAAGAATTAATATTAAATAGAAGACTGTTCTCTTGGCTTCCCTGGCTCTGCTCTGGCTGTGCACTCTCCACTCCTTCAGGAACAGAGTCAAGCCTGTTGTTACACCCAGCTGGTGGCACCATCTGAGTTGTGCAAGGGCTTGGGAGCTCCCGTTCTCCTGGCAGCTCCCATGGGATTCCTGTGCTCTGATCCCTGCACTCTTTGCTCTTGTGATGAAGGTACTCACCTGTTCCCCAAGTGTATGAGAATTAATGCTTATTAACACACTGCATCCCCTGTTGGCCATCTCACCAGGAGCAGACAATCAGGCAGCAAATCCTTCATATTTAGCAACATGTTTAGAAAACTTCACCCAAGCCTCAAGTATTTTCTTTTCCTGCTGTTTATTTTTATGCCCGCGCGGTGCTTTTATGCAGCCTATCCTCTTCATCCTCCTCCAACAATAAATAATCCTGACAGGTGCAGGGATTCCAGTGCCCTTCTTGTCTGATGTTTTCGAACAGGAATTTCAACAATTTTCAAAGAGCAGGACACCTGTGCTTCAGAGAGAGCCCAGCTCCCCGAGCGGTCTCCGACGCCAGCGCGTGTGGAAACGCAGCCAGCAGCGATGCATTTCTGGGAGAGCACCCAGGTTTTCATGTGTGCAGTTACTTTTGCTCCTTTGAAATGCTGCTGCTGCTGCTGCTGCTTACAGAAGCTCTGCAGGTGGATGTCAGATTCTACTTTTTTATTTTTGCAACTCATTAAAAGGTGTGGTATTCTTGTATTAGCTCAGAGTGATGCTTCCTACCAGGCAGTGCTCAGAGTCCTTTTAGGAGTCTTTAAAAATAGCTTTTTACTATCAACTGGAAATAGATCCCCCCAGAAGACCCTTAACTCTTTATTTCTCACAACTATTCAAATGAGAAAGAGCATTACTTCCATTAGGGATCCCTTGAGGTGGAAGCAGAATGTTTACAACCAGAGTGCTGAAGTTGTGTCACTCTTTGCACATAGAAATGTTGAGTTTCCACTGTGAAAATTTCCTTCTTCCACTGAAGGTGGCCTCTGCCAAGGGAAGTGTCTCATGCAGAGCAAAACATGCTAGGGAACAACTCTTATGCATTGCAAAGAGAAAAAAAAGGGGAAAATCCTAAATACATGAAATTACCAACCATCTCCATGGAGAAAGTTGCATAAGAAAGAGAAATGAGATGTTGTAGATCAATAATTTCTTGCAAAATGATCCTGAAAATTGACATAAGGGTGTGATGATAATGGGCCTAAACTTGTACTCTGTGTCTCAGGTTTCTGCTCCTTCCAGAGCTCAGGGCAGCTCTGAGCCATCAGCTTGGCACTGTCCTTGTCCCAGGTCTTCTCTTCAGCCAGGACAGATCCCAGATCCCAGATCCCAGTTCTTCCCAGCTCAGTTACATGCACAGTCCTGCAAACACTGGTGGCATTTCCCTTGCATTCCCATTATTCCACAGCTATGATCACCCTTCTTTATGGCTATTTATCCTTCCTCACTGGAGTTCAGGCAATGATGACATTTTGTTTTCTTCCAGCTCCCAATACAATGAATAGAAAAGCCCCAAATAACTTCTGTGGGAACCATGTGTGAGAAACACACCCAATTAATCAGGAGTTCCCTATTTCCAATGACATTTGGATATTCCTATTAGGAAATTTAAAAGCCTAGTTCATAGAAATCATACTGATTCTGCATTAATCTAGAAGAACTGGTGATTAGCAATATTCAAGACAAAACATTGCAGAGCCTCTTTATATAGGAAAATGTAAAAATATCACAATGATCATTTGGACAAATATCTTTAAAAAATATCCAATATGCTTTATTACATAGGCTGGAAAGAAAATAAAATTATTTCTAATCCTCTTCTTTGCCCTTTATAGGCAAATGATTCCTTCAGGAGAAACAGTGTAAGGAAGATGAAAGATAACTGTGAGCTGTATTTGAAAGGCCGAGGAACAACCCCAAATACTGAATAAAGCACAGCTTTTCCTGGAAGAAAAGTTTGGGATCAAAAAATACAATATGGTAGCTCTCAAAATGGAGGAGGGAAGTTTTGTGAAATATGACACTGAATGAGAAGCATGTGAGTGCTGCCATAATTTGGTTTTGATACTTAGTATTTGTAGCCAAATTTCAGATGGTCATAACCTCCTGTCTACAAAAGATGGCTTTTATCCAGCCCAAAATGCTGAAGAATAAGAATTTACCTGAGATTTTAAAGATGAAATGGTGTCT
Source organism: Hylia prasina (assembly GCA_013397195.1). Classification (NCBI taxonomy): domain Eukaryota; kingdom Metazoa; phylum Chordata; class Aves; order Passeriformes; family Sylviidae; genus Hylia; species Hylia prasina. The sequence goes on from VYXD01000740.1 coordinate 422,849, forward strand.
TCAAGTTCCTTTTTGGAAGATGCTGGCACCAGCCCTTTGAGTATTTTTTCATATTCTTCTCGTATAGTGATCAACTGTAACAGAACAAAGGGAAATTTATATAATGATGGTTGTTCTTAGATGCTGTAATTTTTTTTGCTTCTTTTGCCCAAATTGGAGGTCAAATAAACACAGAATTAATTGTGCTATCAAAAGGGAGAGGGAAGGAGAGAGAAGAAAGATCAGCAAAGACCTGTAAAGAACAAAACAGGTAAAAGAGACAAAGAAAGGCAAAAGAAAACATAAGAATAAAAATATATATGGAGAGGGGAAAAAATTAGAAAAGAATATGGTCTGAAGAAGCAATAATCATTCTTAACTCCATCTGAACTGAGCATTTGCACAGACACACCTTGCAAATGGACAGGCAGAAGTTTTCTGTTTGTTTTTGGTGGGATCTGAACCAGGTCATTGGGGTGACATTTGTCCCTTGCTCCCTTAGAAAAGGTGAGTTATTGCTTTCCATGATATATTTTACAGAAAATTTTCAACTTCTAGGTGCTTTTGTGGACTTTTTATTATTATTCTTCATCCTGAAACTATTTTTCATTGTACTTTGTGTCTTCCTCAGCTTCATGGAGACTACAGAACTTTCAATGAGTAGACTGGAGCATCCTAGACCCCAATACGAGGAGTCTGAATAGGGGGAAATTTTCATCTGCAACTTTATTTAACAGGTGCTGAGTAAACAGGAGTTACAGGAAGAGAGATCAGATGGAAGGGTTGTGCTTCTTATCTCTCCAGAGTGGTTGGATTTGATGAGCTTTGACCTGGGATAATTTGGAGAGTGTGGTTCAGGTCAGCCCATCACGTTCCTACTTGGCTGAATCAGAGCCTCACATCTGAACTTAACTCCCAAAAGGATTAACTGCTTAAGTCAAATTAAACAAGGACTTTGGTGTTTTTCTGGATTAGCAGCTGAATATGTAAATAAAGGATCAAAGGGCTTCGATATCAGATTAACTCATAAAATATCTCAAAACTCTCAAATGGAATCCTTATTTTTTGTTTTCCCCAGCACCATTTGGTGCTGGCTTTTCCTTCCCAAATGGCTGAAATCCACCAGTGCAACCACAAATTCACCCTCAAGAAGCCACGATTCCAAATCCCAGCTCCCAGAGCTTCCACAGGTGAGAACCCGAGGCCGAGTTCATCCTGCACCATCCCATGGGAAAAGCAGCTCGGGCCAGAATCTGCATTATGCAGAGTGCAATTATCGATACAAAAGGAATAAAACAATCTCATGAAACGTTAGGAAAATTCTCCCTCTGAGTCACCCCGACAGGCAGGAGGAATCGCCCAATCTCTATGCAAATGGGCAATTAGAGGCTTTCCTTGGGAACTACAAGGAAGTGATGCCATTATGCAAATCTGAAGGGGGAAAAAAAAAAGAGAGGTGAGACAGGAAACCTCGTTTGAACTCCGCTTGTGTTTAAGCCAGCGATCAAAATTTATGTTTTTCAGAGCTACACCAATAAATTCATGCTACTATTTCTATCAAGGCTTCCAAAGTTATGCACAAGTGGTCTGCCAGGATAAATATTTTCTGAGCCAACAGCTCATTTGGGTGGGGACCTTGATAGAGCAGAAACATATATTTCAGTTGATTCAACATGTTCCATTTATTCTTGGTGAGACGAGACCAGAAACAGGCAGCCAGAGCAGCAAAATGCTTTTATTTCCTAAATTTTGATTAATAACAATCTATTTAATGGGTAGGAGGATCTGGATGATCATCAGGCCAACATGCACATACAACAGAAGTTTTAATACAGCTCTGTGAGGGAAATAATAATTTTCTAATTGTGCAAGACTTTTCTTGCAACCAGGTCACTGGTTTTAACAGTTTAGTCTGCAGTTGTCCTCTAAATAAGTGCTTTCACAATGCTGGGAACATTTGTTATTAACTTTTCAGAGCAGCAGAGGATCATTCCCTTTTGACAAAGGTGTTTCTCAGAAAGCAGGAAGAAATATTGTATTGTGCTTTAAAGCATAAAGATATCTTACAGGGTCGGCTGAGAATGGAGAGAGAAAAAGAGAAACAAGCCCTGGTAGCTGCAGTTTGGCTTGGGGCTGATCCCTTACTCTGTTTCAGAGACAAGACATGCACTTTTTTTTTTTTTGCAGTGAAACCTGTTCTTTTGGATACAATTCCAATTTGTTTGAGCAGACAAAACATGCTGCTTTCAGCTCTGCTCGCTGCTAATTGCATCACAATAAGATGAAAATAAGTGCCCAGCTGTTTCCTGCCGTGTTGTGGTAAACAACCTGCTGGTACTTTTGGCTGAAGTCACTATCAAGGTTTATTGACCCAAGAGATTAAAATAGTGCATGGCAAAAATCTAAATCACTTCTTAGAACCAAAAAATAACATCCCGTGGTCTAATGGGTACTCATTTTAATGGCAGAAGGTTTTTATTTTTTAACACTTATTTTTCACCAATGAAAGCCACGTCTGCAGGGATAGGGTTTTTTGTGCCTTAAAGGCTTTTTTTGTTCTTTTATAGCCTCAAGCTGCCTCCCTAGGATCCACAAATACTGTGTCTCCTCTTGCACTCTTGAGGGATGTTTAAAATTGCAATTCTTCATCCCTCAGGAGGGCTTTAGTCAGCTGGATGAGGATGGCTCTATTTCATTTACTTGTGTTCGTTTTTCTTCAGTCCTGAGAAAGCTTTTTTTTTTTTGAAAATTCATTTTAGTGAGCTGATTTAATCCATGAACCCCCAGGAAGGTTTTATAGCTTTTAATATTAAGCTGCCACACTGGCCTTTGTTTATTCAGGTTGGTGGCTAATATATGAGGTTTGGAGTCGGACCATCAATCATCTTTGGTGTCAGCAGAAAGCTGAAGTTGCCACACGTAGCTCATGTGTGCTTGGTCATGTGGTAAATCAGTAAAAAAAGAGATAAATAGTGACACAATTATATAGAGTGATGCAAAAAGCAGGGGACTTGGAATTTCACAGACTACACTGAAATTGTGTCAGGCATTGACCGTTTTCAAAGAGGGAAAAGTTGGGTTTGATGCCCAGAAGAGAAATATCCAAACCTGAGTTTCCCAAATCAACCAACCCAGTGCTGATCAGCAGAATCACAGAATTGTTGAGGTTGGAAAAAGCCTTTAAGAGCAAGTGCAGCCATGAACCAGCCCTGCCAGGGTCCCTCAGCACCACACACCTCTGCAATCCCTCCAGGGAGGGTGGGAACCAGTTCCCTGGGCTCTACTGCAAAATCAGCTTCAGTTTTACCACTCCCAGGAGTCTTCTGCTGGCACAGCTCAGTTCTGCAGGCACTCATCTCTGCAAACCTCAGAGGGATGTTTGGGGGCTGGATTAGGGGTGGGTGGGAGCACAGGAACATGTTCCACTGGCTCCTTGCTGTGCTTCAGCCTCTCCCCTTCCCTTCTGAAAGAAACAACCCAAGCACATCCAGGAGAAATGCGGTGTCTTCAAGGTGAGCAGATGAATTTTAGCCATGTGCTACCACCAGCCTGCAAAGCACAGGCTGTTCTGTGTCCCTTCCATGCCCTCCACCAGATCCTGCTCAGATTCCCAAAACCCAACTCTTCCCTCCTTACATCCCACAGCTCTGCGATGATGAGTTCATCCCTGGTGCAAAACACCCACCTCATAAAAACACCAAACATCCAAAATTCAAAAACCCCAAACAAATACAATCTTCTCCAGACCTTCCAGCTGTAAATGACTTTATCTGAACCAGGGGTGCATAAGGAAACTGCAAAAGAAACTCTGAAGTAAATGAAGGGACCACAGAAAGTTGTTCAAGTTCCTTTTTTTAAAAAAATAATCTTGTCTTGAAGGGCATGAAGTTAATTTTGTGTTTATGTCAGATAAGAATCAAAAGGTAGTTGCCTCAACCAGGGTGTTGTGGCTCTTTTAGTATCTTAATTTCTGCCTGTCTATAATATTTATGCAGGATAATGTGTGCCAGGGAATGCTAGGATAGTGACCAAAAGGCATTTTAGTTGTTACCAAATTTTCTCCACGTTTCAGGGTGAATAAGATGAGAAAAGTAATTTTCTCTCTTAAGTCCTTTCCTATATCAACAGTTGTGTTCTGTAATGCTGTTTAAAATAAAAAAAAAAACCTCTCTAAAAAGGTTATGGATCTGTTCTGCAAGATCTCTGAATGGAGACAGGAAAGATCTGCTGCACTAAATCTGAAGACAGGCGAGGGTTCCAAAAAAGTAAAAATAACCCCTTTAGTCTTAGGGAGATCATTTAATCTCAGAATAAAGTCTCCTCCTTCTATATGAAGGTGGTGGTGGTATTAGTAATAACAATAACAACCACAATAATAATAATAATAATAATGCATAGGTCAGCTTCATTAGGTGAAGGCTGCTGAAGGAAGTTTCTGAAAGCACTGTGAACAGGGCAAGTGAAAGATAAAATATTACAACACCATCTCAATTAAAAAAACCCCAAACCTAATCAACAGAAAAAAACAATGAAAGGAACCCTCCAAAAAATAAAAGCCAAAATGCAAGCCAAAAAACCAAACATGCAAAGAATGATTAATCACTTTTTGTGTGTGTCCTCCCTAATTGCAGGGACTCCTCCTTTGCCTCTCAGCACTCCTGAAGTCTTAAGTGAGCACAGCTCCACTCCTAGAAAACCTCTGTGAGTCCAGATGTGCCCCTTCCTCCCTCAGCTGGCCTGGGGGACACTGAGTAGTGTCCCCAACCCAAACAAACCAACCGAAATTGGCAATTTCCTTAAACTTCAGATCCCTCTGGCCTCCCTTGTAAGGAGCTTGAAATTGTTTAACTGGAGCTTGAAATCTTCTGAGATGATTTTTCCTAATGAAGAATCCAATGATGTGTCAGTTGTTTCACTGAAGATCAAGGTCTACACATTTGTCTTTTCAGAAAATTACCAAACACGAATATCCGTCGCTTTCGAGTCCACACGCTCTCTGGTTTCAGGCAGAGGGAATTCTGACTCTCACTGTGCAAGGGCCACTGAAATATGGTTCTCCCAGATTTAGAGGAACAGCATGCAACTCGATACAAATGTTCTCCAGTTCTTAAGAAAAGTAATGAACTCCATAAATCCCACGGATTTGGCTCAGCTGAAAACAGCGACCGGGCGAGATCAGCTGAGCAAGTTATTTTGTCAAGTGAACACCATGTTGTTCTCCACTGAGAAAATCCTGCTGGAGCACCTCCCCTGTCCTGACAGTTCCAATAAAAGATAAATTGGTGGCATAGCCGTCCCCTTTGTGTGTCTGTCTGTAGCCAGTAACCCATGCCAGCATCCAAGACATTTTTGCCTTGTTGTTTTACTGACCCATGGGGACCTCCAGCCCTGCCAAGCTCCTTGCTGGGCACTGAGTTTGCTGCTCCAGGTCATTTCTTTTTCTTTTCCCAACCTGCATTCAAGTGGCCTTATGACTTCAGTGGCTTGTGTTTCCATCTCTCTTTTCTTGAACAAGATCTCCCACCTGGCAAATCCTCTGGTTGTAGTTAAGCAATCTGAGTCCATATAATTCATAGCTGCAAAAGAAGCTTTTTGAAAAAAAACACCCACCAGTGGGCTGCATATGGCAAGAACAACATTCCTGGGACTACACAACTTGGAGCGGAATAAAAGCTTTCACTGTCAACACCACGGAACAACCAGGAATGTTGTGGCTAGAAAATTCACGCTGTTCTCTCAGCCTCCCCCTCTCCAGGGCTCTGCTATTGTTCCAGCTGGGATTTGGAGGATCCCGGATTTATTTTCTTCTCCTTCCAGATGACTCATGGCAGATGCCATCTTTGTTCCCCAGCACTCAGCTCCTGTCACTGCTGTCCCTCTGCTGGCCCAGGAGGTTGGGATTGCAGCAGGAGGGCTGTCCCCTCCACGGGGTGAGACCCCACTGACACCCCCTGGTCCAGAGGAACCAGACCCAAACCAGCCCAGCTGCTCCCCAGTGCTGCTGGGCCAAAGCCGAGAACACGGAATGACAGAACATTCTGGGCTGGAAGGGACCCACAAGGATCACCAGGTCCAACACGTGGGGTTAATTTCTGCCTCTGGCCATTCTAATGTGCTATCAGGATAACTGAGTCTGAAACGAAGCTCTGAGCATCTCTGACACCACTGCTGGAACACATTTATGTGCTTCAGTTTTACATTCCAGCACGTGTCACCTTCCACACAACCCCTCCCATCGGGGCTGGCTCACAGGGAGAGGTTTCAGTGCCTGATTCAGGAGGTGCCCAGGGCTCCCCACGGCCAGCGAGGGCTGACAGAGCTCAGCAGCAGCAGGATCAGCATCTGCATTTTCACACCCACTGTGTGAACAAGCAAAGCCCTACATGCAGATCATAATCAGAAGCTACTTTTATGACCACCATTTCCAAGAACAAAAATCCAACCAGGGTCTCAGCTGAAAAGCAGCTGCCAGGCTGCAGAGTCTCAGGGTTGGGCAAGGATGGGCAGTGCAGGAGAAACATGGCTGCACTGCCTGGATGGAATTCCCATGGATGGCATTTGGTGCTGATTAAACTGACAACAAAATAGTACCTTAGAACTTACATGAAGGTAAAGATTACCCTAAAGTTGCTCTTTCCCAGTCCTTTTTAGCTCCACCTCCTAGAAAAAGAGACTGGGACAGTTCCCTAATTGAACAACAATTGCTGGGAGCATGACTGGAGATGAGGTTTTGCTGCTCTGTTCTTCTGTAATCCACTGGCTCCTCCAGACATTCCCATTTCCTTTTTCTTTCAATTCCCTACATTAAGCACCAGTATCACTGTTCCTTGTAGTCCTTAACAGCTTCTGAAAGAGCAAAGTTCCCTTCATGGGTAATCTGTAATCTAACCACAGATGCTCTAATATGAGGTATGGCCCTCTTAAAGGGACAATCTCTCCCATTCACTATTATTTAAGACAAAGAGCAAGAAAAGTGACATTTTAAATCACTCTCTAATTCCTGCACACTGCCATATACTTCCATTCTCTTTTAGTAACAATTCCCTTTTCCTTTTTAACTATTTGTCCTGTACTTTCTGTTTGCTGTCTTTCTCCAGCTGGCCACCAAGCTCCAATAATTCATTCTGTTCTGTTCAGGAGGTGTGTATTTGTGTGTTTTCCAGTTGTGTCTGATTACCAAAGCTAACATTTGCTCACTGACTTCCACACATGCACCACTATCCTGGACTCTTTTCCCTTTGACAGTTGCACAGTTGGTGAGAGCCTCCTCTCCCGCAGTTCCTGCCATATGGAGCTCCTGGGAACTTTTGACTCCATTGATTTCCAGCTCCTTTCAAATCCCACCTGCAAAGCTGTTTTTCTGTGCTTGAATCTCAGGTTCTATCTCCTCCTGCTAATCTGAAACCTCATGCTATATAGAATAATTTACTGTATTTGTTGTAATTCTCAGTCCTTTCATAGCTCGCCATTAAAGGAAATGATACACAAATATAAATGTGGCAAATGCAAAATTGTGATTTATCCTGACAATCTCAGTCTTAATTAAAAATTGAGGGGTGCTGTTGTATCAAAGTGATTAATGAAAACATCAATGGATATATTGTGGTAGAATTGGGCTCCAAATAATGTCTGTGGTCATTTATGGTACCTAAAGTCCACAGTGCCCCATCCCTGGAAGTGTTCAAGATTGGGCTTGGAGCAACCTGGTCTATGGAATGTGTCCCTGCCCAGGGCAGGGGGTGGGACTGGAAAATCTTTAAGGTCCTTTCCAACCCAAACAAAACCCAATGAAATCAACACTGCCATACACCAATGGGGCACCTATATCCAAGAAAGGTGCCTGACAGAGACAGAACCAGCATCAGAGTGATTCCTGCACACCAGTCTCTACTGGGAAGGCTGAAGAGAGACCCAGACCCCCCTCAGAACTGGATGCTGTGGTCTGTGTGTGCCAAACAGCCCGAGCAGTGCTCCCACCCCCACTGGATTCTTCACTGCTTCTCTATGGCTCTCCAACATCTTCTTTTCAATAAAAAGACTTCAAATTTGAAATTTTCTCACCACAAGTAGTTAGAAAAGAAATCCTCTATCGTGCAGATGTGGAACCATCTGATTTTCAGCCTGTGGGGAGCTATGTTCCTCTGCCTGTTGGTCCCCTGCATTTTTCACAAGGTTTTATGGTAGGAAAACAGCTGAAACACACAGGTCCCTCCTCACCCCAGTGCTGGGGATGTCAGCAGAGCAGTGGATGGAGGAGATGACACAAGGCCCCTCCTCAGCCACACAGAACTGCACAAAAACACTCTTCAAATCCATCCATCCATGCTGCTCACAGGCAGAAACTGCAGGAACTATTTTAACGTGACAATATTTGGTGGTGCAGTTCCTGAAAGTCACAGTGGAAATTTCTTTCACTCTTTTCCCCACGGCTCCAGAGGCTGCTGAGCCCCAGCAAGGGTTGCTCTCAGTGAATCACTGCCATGGTTTAAAATCATCCACATCCAGGCTGGGCTTCCCATTTCTGTGGGAGCACAAATGGCTCTCTGGGGGAGAAATTCTGGAAGCATTTCAGTGACGTGGATTGAAGCAAGTGGAGCAAACAGCAGAATTTCATCACCACCTCCAGCCCGTGCTGACTGGTTGGATCTCAGTTTCCAAAGTGTCCCTTGGCTCGGTGACACAAAGGCTCCCACCCTCCTCACCTGCAGCTGGCCACAAAGCCAACCTGGGCTTTTAAATATCCTAATCCAGAGCTTATTTGCCTGATTTTGGGTGACTCTAACATGTTCCGAGAATGACAACACTTTGAGAACGTCTGGGAATTCGGGGCAGGCACCCCAGGCTGCCATCTGATGGTATTTAAAACTCTCTGAGACCTTTAAAAATCACAGAATCATGGAATGGTTGGGGTTGGAAGGGACCTTAAAGATCATCTTGTTTCAATCCCATTGCCATGGGCAGGGACAACTTCCACTAGATAATTTCTAAGAAGAAATACAGCCAAAAAGCCCTAAACTAAAGAGCAATTATTACTCAAGTGTTCCAGCCATCAGATTAAGAACTACTTGGGACTCATACCGTGGACATCAATGTCTATTGCTCATCTGTGTCTCACTGATTCCTTGCTCCCAGCTCCACAAACCCACTGGCAGCAGCACTATTCCCACCAAGGAGAAGGTGTGGCAAACCTTAGAAGTTTCTCTGTGCTACACAGCAACTGAAATTTCAGAAGGATGCATCACAGCATTCATCTGAGAACAAATATATTTAGTTGGCATGGAAACAGTAAGTTGGGCTGAATGTGGTAAATATCCAGCAGTCATAAAAAAATCGAGCAAGTCAGGATAACAAACATTAGAAATGAAAACTGGCTGAATGCTTTTGAATCATGGCTCTTTTACAATTATCACTCCTGTTTTCATTTGAACATGAGTGAAATCCACTTAAACTAAGCTGCTCCACTTTATGCCAAATACTTCTGTAACATCCCCATTCAGATAACTCCTTTCTCCTTCTTTTATAATCTTTTTTAGGAAAAAGAAATTAAAAGGCTGAAAACCTCCATTGCCATTCTCCTTTATTTCCTCAGCAATATTAATGAATTGAACATAATTGATTTTCTGTCTCAGAATCTCCTTTAAAACTCTATTTATGACTTGACTGTTGGGAGGTATCCCTATGGTTTGAATATCTACAGAGCTGCTACTTCAGTTGTTTGCAAACACAAGGAACATTTTTCTCCTCTGTTATCCCAAATTTTATATCATACTCAACCCAAATCTATGGCTAGAAACATTAGAACAAGGAATGAAAAGAATAGAATTTTTTTCTGAGAAAATTCTTGTGTGTCATTCCCAAAAGACAGATTCTTGGAGTTTTTTAGTAAACTGAGTTGAGGTGATTACCCTTCAAAAAAGAATTTGAAATGAAATGAAAGCTACAGGAATATAGGTAGTGAAAAAAAAATAAAATATCACTACCATGAATTTTTATACAGGCCCCAGTTCAGCAAAACTTGTTGCACATGCCTGAATTCCTGGATTCATTAAGCTCTCAGTGATGTGTGTCATTCTTAATTACACATTCACAGGATGTAGAGTCTCCTGTATGAACAATGGAGATTTTTTAACTATGACTGACAAATGCACAAAGCCACAGGACTTAAGAAATAATGTTTAGTAGGAAATCTTGTCTCACATTAGATCCAGGCATACATCAGAGACAACCAAGGGATACATTCACTCCAAAAGTACATGATGCAGGAACACAATGGGATCACTGGACAGGAAGCTGATCCCACAGTTATGTAGGACTGAGATATAAGGAACTTCACTGCTGCTTTGCAAGGAAATGCTTTGGACACACCCAAATTTGCCAGAAACCTTCCCAGACTGCTTTAACAGTCTTGTGATCATATATATTCAACAACAATATATATAAAACTATATATTACAGTTTTCATATTTACTGCCAGTTTATCTCTTTCCATGAATACAATTATTTATGTCTCAAGAGGTTGGACATCTAATTTTTAAAGGAAACATCCAACATTTTGACCTGAAGAATGATGGTACAGCTCTGGGACTCCACTCTTGAAGTGCAGCATTACGCTGGAAAACCAGGACAGAGACAGGACAACCTTTATGGAAAAGATAAAATTATTTAGGCCAGCACTTTTGAGAAATGTGATTTGGAACCCATCACCCAGAGATTGTTGCCATATGGCACCACGGGTGAGACAACACAGACACGAAGTGATTGCACCAACCCACACTGTAAAATGGGAGAGAAAAGGAAAACAGGAGTAAACACGAGTTCATCCAAGAACACAAAGTATGGGAATGGAAAAGCTCCACAAAAACAGCTCCTCTCCAACTGCAGTGCCACACTCGCCTCCAGAACAGCTCAGGGCCTGCTGACAGCCCAGTGTAGTTCCTCCCCGTTATTTACAGGATAGTTTGTCTCTCTGGATGATTATAACAGCAAAAGGTTAAGCCTGTGTGATCACCAGAGGGTCACTGTGACAAAGAGTTAAACTTTGTGGCTCTGTCAGTCACTCTTAAAGGCTGAAGAGTTATGAGGACATTGCACTGGAAAAACGGCCAACATGGAGCACTAAGATACCACCCAACATGCCATAACGAGAAACAGCTTTTTAGTTTTAATTAAAAGCACAACAAAATGTTTTTTCATGTCTCATTCATTTGTTTGTTGTTGTTATAGAATCAAAACACAAGATTTTTCCTCTTAATGAAAAACAGAAGCTCTTTAACCCTCTCTCCTCCTTATTTATAGACATGTAAAAGCTTGGAAAAGTGGCTTTTGTAATGGCGCCAGCACAAATCTCCATGTTTTATGCAATTCTGATTCACACAGTATTTGGGAGAAGCCGAAAGCAAGTTACTGCCCTGAATATTTCAAGTCCCTGATCAGCTGATGAGCTGTTAACTACTGTTAACACTTGATGAACATGTTTACAGGTAGCCTGGCCAAACCCAGTAACTGGAAACATGTCAGAGCTGTCACTTTTGCATTTTTCTTCTGGAGAGATAAGCAGAACTAATGAATTAACTGGTCACAGAGGAGACCAGCAACAACTTCCAAAATGTTTGTCTGCAAAACAGACCAAAGCCACCTAAACCAGGCCAGCTTCAGTGGCTCCAGCTGCTTCAGAAAGTCCCAATGGATGAAAGGCAGAGACAAGACCATTGAGGAACTTGGATTTGAGCTCTACCAGATCTGCCAACACATCAAGCTCCAAGATGGACAGCAGAGTGTAATTTAAATAACATTCCTGTTCCGTTATACTGGGGAACAGGATGTTACTGTCTGAAATAGTCCTTCATTAATTAAGTCTGGACAGGAGAGTTCCATAGAATGGTTTGGAGCAGATGCTCATGTAGGAGGAAACCCTGAAGGCACCCTGTGAATCTGCATGTGCAGCCTTCTACCTCTGTATTTCATGAGTCACTTTTTATTTCTTCTTCTGGATCCTTCTCAAAATGGGTCAGGAAAAAAAAGCAAAATGGCAGTGGCAGAGACTAACGAAAAACATAAAATCTGAAAAAATTTGGAAGAGGATGTCCCTCACAGCATGCAGCCAGTGCTGTTCCCTGGGAGGGACAACCATGCTTTAAAGAGCTGATTTTCCTCCTTCTTTTCCAGGAGACTCTGAAGCCAAAATGCAATGCTTGTAGGCCAGCTCACTCACGACACCAAATCCCTCCAGTGCTGCAGGCACTGCAGTAAGGATGAGCCTGGCCCAACATCTGGATTTGGGAGGCAGAGGGGGGCAGAAGGGAACAGCTCATCACAGACACTCCAGGGAGGAAATACATCAATTAAACACCAAGGGTGACAGAGAAGTCCCATGTGCCAGTAGGATGACAAAGCTAAGGAAAAATTATTTGAAGTTAATGATTATTAATCTTCTATGCCCACCCTAACCAATTATTCCTGCAGGTAAAGAGTTAGAAATGCTTTATGTAGGATATATGATGTAGATAATGTTTACTCAGCACCAAATAAAGTTCTCAAATGCTTCAAAACCTGATTTGTATTAGACATACATAAATTCCTGTCTGATCCAGGCATTCACCACCTGCATATTCTCCTGAATATTTCAATTTAATCTGGTTTGAATGCAGATGATTGACTTTCTGTTCCAACACTGCCTGTAAACACCACACTCTATTTTGCTCAAAGCACACGAAATAATCTCTGACTCTACTGGAAGTGTCCAGAAAAAATTAGCACTATTAATCATCTGAAACTGTTTACAGACATGTTTGGACAATGAATGCAGAAGATCAGGAATAAAGATTATTTTTAGCTGTTATTGTCCAATTATATTTCTCTTCATACAGAGCATTAAAGAACAGGTTCGAATAGTCTCAGAAACCTCTATTAAAACTCTACAGTCAGTTGCAAACAGTCAGTTCAAAATAAATGAGACATTTAACAGCTAGAATAGCTGAAATACCAACTTGCAATAGAGAGCAGCAGATAAGTATTTGCCTGAAGGGTTCAGACAGTTTAATTCTCTTTCATTACCAAAAAAACAGAAAAGAAGGCTAGCTGAGAATTCTGCAGGAAAATATGTGCTTTTGCTTTGAAGGAAGGGATGATTTTTAACCATTGCACCTCCTTGCTCAAGGGGTGGGGACAGCACCCAGTACCTGCTCCTGGGACTTCAGCTCTTGGCGCTGGAGACTCCTCTGAGCATCATAGAGCTGCCCACGGTAATTCTCCACCTCGTCCTGCAAGGCCTGCAACGACAGCAAGGGATGCAAAACACACGTGAGAAACATGGGATGGCAGCAAAACTTCCAGGTGATGTCTTCCAACGAGCTGGGGAAGGAAGTGGAGCACTGTGAGTCCAGCTGAACTTGGTGCTAAGACATGCCAGAGGCAGTTTGGCTGCTCAAAAAAGTTACTTTGCACTGGTGGGACCACTGACTGAACAAGAGTAATTACATCTTAAAAGTCCTACCTTATTATAGGCTGCTCATCCTAAAAATATATATATTTTTATATCTTCTTGTAGACTATTCATTCTAAAAATGTAAGGAATATAGTCAAATGTTGGGAGGCAAATGGAAATATTGCAACATTTGCATTTGCAAATGTCCCAGGTTTTTGCTGTCATCCTATCTGCATAAGCTGAGCTTCCTAGGAGCAGTTTTGCAGAGTACCAACAGGTTTTTTTCCTTTAAGCAAGAATAATCCTCGCTCTGGAAAACAATGTCTGGAATTTGGAGTGGAAATGTATTCCATATTACTGAAGTGGGATGCTGGCCGAGATGAGGGGCTCCCCTCCTGCCCTGTAGTCAAATCTAGCATGTGATCTACAAATGAAGTATAAATGGCAATAAATAAAAGGAAAATTATGATCATGTCACTTTACCACAACTACCCAATCTTCGTGTAGTTCAGAAGTAATCACTCCTAAACCAAGCTCATAAAATGCATAGACAAATTTATTTTGTCATGATTGTTCTCCTTATATATTTATTTTTATTCCAGCAGTCACTCAGAGCCTTGATCTTTTTGTTACATGCTTAACAAAGGAACAGCGTGCCCCAAGGAACTGATAGTCTGTGTTATTTCTAACAGATACACACCAAACAAACAATACAAAGTTTCAAAGATTTTTTTTTTGTTTGTTTTGAAAGTTTCCTCCTCATTGTTGGATGTTTGAATACACGCTTAACATTTACTTACACATTTACTAAAAGCTTAGTGATGTTGTCAGCTTGAATAAAGGCATTGTTAACTGCAAGTGCTGACTCCAAGCAAAGTGCACAATGTGGATGGGGGACTGACACCAACACAGAGGCGACTGTGGCTGCAGAAAGGGAATATTTTGAGTTATCTTTTGTATGGCAGGAAATCAGGGCATTGATACCCATCAGTGAAAAGCAGCACAGGGCTGGACCCGGGAAGGGGCTGGTGCTGCAAATGTCACTGAAGGAGCCTCCAGTGCTGCTTTTAAAAAAGCTGAGCTGCACAGAGACCTTCTGCAGAGCACCCTGGAATCACAGAATCATTAAGCCTGGAAAAGACCTCCCAGATCATCGAGTCCAACCTTTGGTCAACCCTACAATGGTCACTCAATCGTATCACAAAATGTGACATTCACTTGTTTTTTGAACACTTCAGGGATGATGACTCCACCGTTTCCCTGGGCAGTTCCAGTTCTTGACCACACTTCCAGTGAGGAAATTTTTCCTAATATCCAACCTAAACCTCCCTTGGTGCCCCTGCCTTTCCCTTGAGAGGAGAGACCAACAACCCCACGGACACAGGGAGCTTTGCAGGACCTGCCACATGGTTAAAGTTTGCTTCCAGCAGCCCAGGGTACCTGTGCAGCTCAGGATCATTAGAAGTCCTTGTGGTGCAAAGATTTAACAGCAAAAATGCCTTGCTCTTTTTCACAGCACTGAAATCCTGCACTCTCCAATAATTTACAGGATAAAACTGCTATTGAGATAAGATAAGAGGACTACTTATGATAGATCTTGCACGCTGTTTTGAAGTGATGCCAGGCATTAACTTTAAAGTCTTATAGCTGTAAGACTGTTACATGTTCTGATGCCAAAAATTGTAACCAGACCCAAGCATGAACTTCAAATCTGCCCAGGGACTTTTATGCTATCACAGCTTCTGAGAAATGTTGAAATCCAGGCTTTGAATACACAACCCATCTTCAATACTCAACAAGTCTTGCAGTACCAGGAATTTACATTAGTATAATGAAATATATGTGGGAATTCTGTGTGAATTGTAGGCTGCTTGCTTTTTGTACTTCTATCTTGTGAGGTAAAACACAAGCATAAAAGCTAAAATGAGTAATGTAGAAATGCAATAAGGAGCAGGGTCGTTCCACCTATCAGGAAAATCACCAAAACCCCAATTAATTAGACAAAAATCCTGCCGTAACCCCAACGTGTGCATTCATAACCAGCCCAGGATGACTCTCAGGAACATTCCTGGAGCATATTTTGGATGAATTACACAGTATGACCCATCTTCTCCTGCTCTTTCAGGATCAGCTTTTCCAGCCCAAATGGTGAAAAATAAGGAGGGAGGAAACCTCATCACACACGACTTGTCTTTCCCTTGTGCTCAAAAGCAAGTTTGACTCTTCCACAGGACTTTGAAGCTGGCCAAGAGATAGCATTTAAATGTGAGTTCATATATATGTGTTTGTGCCAGAGGACAGATTTGTATCACCCCCATCTGCAGGTCCTGAGTACAAAATTGGATCTCAAGCTGTTCCTGCACAAGACAGCAACCCCATGGTGGCAAAGAGAACTGGGGCCCTGATCCTTCCTTCCTTCACTTCTACATTTTTACTTCTCTTCTTTACAACACACTTCTTCTGCAAAGGATAAAACGAGAGGTTCCTTTAAATCTGAGGCTTTGCAATGCATCTGAAAGTCATTTAATTTGGGAAATTCAGATAACACAGCCTTTGTTAGGTTCACCTACTCTAGATAGTGTTTGCCAGCATGGAGCACACATGTTTTATTTCATTAGGAGCGCAGAAAATGTCTTAAATTTAAATTTAGAAATAAGGTATTTTTACTATAGCATGTAAGTACAGCAAACTAACAACTCTTCCAGTTATCCATTCACCATTTGTCCAAACTAGAATTTACTGTATGAACTCACAGATTTTTCCAATCACATCGTAACTGGCTGTTGGCAGGTTTTGTATTGAGATGGCAAAAAAACAACACAGCTAACTAACTCCTTGGATCAATCACAAATACCTTTAACTGGACCCTTTTTGGACTGTTCCTGTGCTGCATAAATTCCACAAGTAATTAATGTTCATTTGAGTACTCCAGCTATTCTATCAGCGCAATGGCAAACAAAAAGTAAAACCAAAATTTCAGCATTTGATCAAAGACGTGCCAAAATGAAAAAGTAACATCAAAATCTCATAGTTGCTGTAGATTCCTGCATGTGATTAACTCTGCAAATAGCAACTAGAAGTATGCAAGTTTATTGCCCGTGATTTTAATTTTCTAGGAGGGATCACGAGAGATGTCATGAATAATGCACCTTTTTGAAGATCACACTGAAAATTCTCTCTGTAGTCAAAAAGCCTCACATGCAGTGGCCAGAGCCTGAATGCTGATGGCAATTCCTGAAGCTACCAGAACCTCAAATCTTTCTCTGAATCAGACAGGGAAGCTTTTGCCACGTAGAATACTCTTAAAAACAGCAGAGGACTTACCCCAGGTACACACCAGAACATCTCTTTTGTAAAATTAATCAATGTTTTGTTTCGTTTAGAAATGCAGTTTTTATTCTACGGCTTCAAAGTGTCACATTTTGCCCAAAGAGCAGCAGAGCTTATGATTAATAACTGCTGAGATGAAGAAAAAGGGATTAAAAATAAAAATCTGGGCCAGTTTTTAAGTGTCAGAGGCTTTTCCCCACCTGAACAGAAAACAAAACTTAACTTATTTAGTTAAATTTTCCCAGGTTCAGATGAACTCCCGTCCCTCAGCTGTGCTAAGCTGACTTGCATCACTCTATAAAGACAATATTTTTTTTGTTTTCAGTTAAACGGGCTTTCAAATGCCATGTAAACATGTTTGCTGTTGAATGTCTACACCATACCTGACCTTGGAAGTGCTTTGTGTTGGCCAGAGAACAAAGAAATCAAATGTTTTGCTTTCCAGCCCAGATATCCTACACTTTGAAAAGCTCTTAAAAATGTAAATGAGATAATAAGCTCCATTGCAACAATGTGGGTGAATTACAGCTGGAGAAAGGGAAAACTCATTTGATTTATTTCTAAAAATGGAAAGGTTCCTAAAATAAAATCATATTGTTTGGGTCTCACACAGCATCGAGAGGCACGGGAAGGACGGAAGGGAGAAGTAACGGCTTTGGGAAGGCGCCGCTGGAACATTCCGGGCAGATTTTGGGACCTGGAGTGGAGTTTGTGGATGAATCCATCCCAGTCCCTGTGACCCAGAGCCACTGGACACTGATGTGGAAGGAGAAAGGAACCTCTGAGCTGCATGTCTGGGTAGGCACCTTTCATTCCCCCTATTATCCCACTGTGGATGGATTATCTCCTGCAAAACGTTTCATGGAGTTTATTTCAGACCCAAGGGAGCAGCACACGTGGGGTTTGGGCCTGTGAGGCTCCAGGAAAGCTGGGATGATGCACAGGATCAGAGGAATTCCGGGGGATACCTGAGGGGCAGACTGAGGCTGGAAAAAAAAGGCGTTTTTTTAAAAAAACCCCGACTTCTACAGCATAGAGTTTTGACAAGGAGCCCTAAAGAGGCAAAAAGGTGCAGTGCCAGCTACAAAATCCCTTGTCAAGGCAGGAATTAATTTTTGGTGTTAGTTACAGGGCTTAATCTAAATCAACTAAAAGCTGGTAAGAGAAAGAGTTTGAAGAATCCCGGGAACAAGTATGGAACGGGAATGTAGGAAGGATTTGGTCTTTAATATATGAAAACTGATTTTTCTTTAACCACAGAATATTTTTCAAAAGTGTCGGGTTCACTGAAAGAAAGTTCAGTTCTGAAGAATTACATAAACAGAAACAATTACAATTTCTAATTTCTTTGTATTGATTACAACTGTGAAGAAACTATTTACAAATGTGAGATGTTTTCCTTCTTTAACCTGACATAATTTCCTATTTTTTGTATGTTCCTGAGAGCAGACAAGGCTTGATTCCTGATCCCATCACATAAATGGGAAATCATGGATCACAGCCATTTACCTCTCTGCTCTGAGGGTTGAACAAATAGGTGACACTTTCAAAAAAAAAGGAAGAATTCCTTTTCCTTTTTTTTGGAAATATTTTTATCTCAATAAAAAACATTAAGTATCAACAACTTTTCACTTCGAAACAGAAAGTGCCGGCAGAAAAGCTCCTGCTCATCCTGATCAGATTATGCCAGATAATGTCAGAATCTTTTTTTATTCGAAATATGTAATTTTTATTAGCAACTCTGGGGTTATGGATGTGCATCTGTATCAAGAAAAGCCCTTGAAATTTATGACCAGTGCAGAGTAAAGGTAGTGAGAGTTAGCACTTTTCATCTTCAAAGAATTTTTCAAATGTTACCAAATTAATATAATTAGTTAATGAAAGATGCAGTAATAAAAGCTACCCTAATTACTTACTGTAGTCTTAATTATCTCCTTACTAATGCCCACAGAAGAAGGCTTCCACTTTACATCCTCAAAACATGTGCCAACAATAATTCTGAATACAGGCCTCTCTTTAAGTGCCTTCTAAATTCAAATTACATCCATTGATGTGTTTTCTCTCCTCGTTCATGAGAAGAAAAATCTCTGCAACTTTGAGGAAAAAAAACCCCACCCATGTGAATGATAATAAAAATTAAAGAGAACTTTCTTCCAGAAATACACATGGAGATGCTTTAAAATTTTGTCACTAAAACATTTCATTTTCAAAATCTTTATCTCTCCATGAAGCCAGAATTATGGGCTGTCTGGGCAAGAACTTCTTTACATTAAGTGGTCTCACAATTTAGAGTCAAATACAACTCTATCCAAAGGAAGCAGCCAAGAATCCCATCCAGATTTTTAAAAACAATCATTAATTTTTCCAAAATATTTCATGGAGATAAACAGATTTATCTGGGTTTATTACTACTATAAATAAATTGGGCAAATAGATCTGTGAAGACCATTGATGTAATGCCATGAGTCAGAGCAAAACAAGGGTGTTTTAAAAAGTGAAATATTGATGTCTGAGCCAAATTGTTGGGGCATCCTCAAGGCTTTTTGGGTTTTCACTGAGCTCTTCCCCATGACACTGCAAACAAAATCCTCTGTACTTGGAGTTCTCTCTCTGTTTTGGTGCAAAGCAAAGGAAATCTTCTGGTTTTAACCCAATACATATGTTTGCTGTTCACATATGGCAAAATTCCTTTCTGGTGGGAACTTTTTCGCTGTTGTTGCAACACACTATATATCCAAAAAGTTTCCTTTGATGTTGAACTATTGCTCCACGACTCATTATGCTACTGATTCAATATGAAAGGCAAAATTTCTGTGGTTTCTGTTAAAACAATGGCTTTGTTTTTGCAAACAAAGTTTTCCACAACCTATATGCAGGGACCAACATTACTGCAAGGGAAAAGAAAATCTATTATTTTACACAGAAAATAGTCATGTTGTTTAATAACACAAATTATTTCTCTATCCTATAGGTACATTGCAAGTGTTATTATGACTGTACAGAAAATTTAGGCTTTATTACTCCTCAGGAGGAGAAATGAAAATGCCTTAAGCGATATTTGACATCTCTCTTTCCTATTTTACTTTCACTGACCTCCCAACCTGTTACCATCAGTCCAACTTCAGGATCTGGTGAAGTTGGGAACAGCTATGGATGGGTGGGGGAAAGGGGAAGACCTGCAAAGGCTGCTCTGCAAAGTGTCCTACCATGCAGCGACAGCAAATCTGTGACTCTTCATCCCTAATATTTAATTGTAACCACTAAACACTATTTCACAAATAGAGAACATGAATTACAACACAGAATGAAAATGCAAATTGGTAATACCTTTGTAAATGTGCCCCTACAAGAGTTGGTTGACCATTCTCTGCAGCCATTATAGGAAAGAAAAAAAAAGGGTTTCCTTGGTCAGGAATCAGATAAAAGGCATAATTTCCAAAGGCACAGAATTCAGCAACTCCCACTTGGAACAACATGAGCTCCCACATACACCATAGCACATTTGGAAATTTGGCTCACTTTGCTGACTTTTCCAAATGGGAATGGAGCCCTTACAAAAGCTGGGGGCTTTGCCCATCCCCACCAGCCAAGGAGCTCCCTGTTGCAGCAGGCCATGGCTTCAGAGATTTGCCAGCAGGAGATGCCCCTGGGAAGTCTAACAAATCCTTCCCTTGAGGGACTGTGGGAAGAAAGAAAGAAAGGGGTTCAGGAAGAAAAGGAATAACTTGACTCTAGGAACAGAATCAAGTCTCTCCAGCAGTAGGGGAAAAAAATTTAAAGTAGGTCATTTAACATAAAAGAAAAATATATGCAAACATTTTGCAGTGTGGCAGGCTCTAACATAAGCTATTTTCATTTTTGACAATTCATAGGCAAGAGACTGACTGGCAGTACATGATAAACTTGGGATCATCAGCATTAGCTCCTGAGCAGTCCTGTAACATTTCCACATCAGACTTCATCTGGTGTCTTTTGGAGATCACCTGAGCACTGTTAGGATTGTCAATATGCCTATTTTGTCCTGCTTAGTTCCTGTAAGACATTGATGTGTTTTCAGCATTTTGTGTACATAGCTGGTTGAGCCAACCAAAGTTTTAATATCATTTTCCTGCAAAGTCTTTAGGTCTATTAGAAGGAATTATTCCCTGCGAGGGAAGGCCCTGGCACAGGGTGCCCAGAGAAGCTGTGGCTGCCCCTGGATCCCTGGAAGTGGCCAAGGCCAGGCTGGATGGGGCTTGGAGCACCCTGGGACAGAGGAAAGATAAGATGGGCTTTAAGGTCTCTTCCAACCCAAATCTTTTCAAGACTCCATGACTCTAAGATGCCTCCCTAAAATACCTTGAAGGCACCAGCTGGACTATTTGTAGACATAAAATTAGGCAGGGGCTTAAGCATTTTGCTGAGTCAGGGCTTCACTGCAGGACATTATAAATCAATTCTTTTGAAAGGCAAAGGCTGCCATAAGGTCCTGCAGAGATAACAGTTCAAAGAAAACAGCAGCATAAATTGTAAAGTCGGGCATTTTTTGTCAGGGGGAGCCGAGGAGGGAATTGTTTTAGCTTTGTTTTAGTGGCTCAGGTGACAGGAGGGAAAGACAGGCAAGGTTCAAAGGCTGTAATAAACTGGCTTTCATCTGCTTTTCTCAACGGGCCACAAAACCCAACAAGCACTTGCCATGTCCAAGCAGTGCTTTGCCTAAGACCAGGACACTTTGGGGCTGCTGTGATGAAGTCAATCAAAAGCCTGTCAGCTGGAAGATTTATTGTAAAATTTACCTGGAGAATTTTGTAGTTTGCTGTAACACTGCTTCCACTTTTTCCCAGCCTGCACGAGTGTCATGGTTAAGAGCACAGCAGAGGCTGCCAAAAGGAGAAAAGCTGGGAACTGTTTTCCCCTTTTACTCGCTGAGGTTTAGGCAGAAACACCAATGGTGCACATTTACCAGATAAAATGAATCTTTTAAACCCAAAGATACCATGACATCTTAAGCATACACTTATGAAGGAGAAGTTCAGAACTCCATTTTAAACCACTTATGAGAGGATTTACCAAGATTCTGCCTAATGTTCAGCTGACGCTTTGTCAAAAACATTTATCACGAAGCTTTTGAAGTTTCGTAGCTCCCCCCAAGTTATTAAAACTTGAACTGCAGAGTTTGTTATCAGCCTCAGAGCACACACAAAATACATCAGGTATTTTTTCAGTCAACCTTTCAGTTTGATTTTGAGACTATTAGACAAAATACAACACTCCCAATCAGGTTAATGTCTGACGGATAATGCTGAGCAGGCGGAACCGCTGTGCCTGATTGATCCGCAAGACAATTTTCATTTCCTAATTTGCTTTTTATTAAACACTTTGCAATCAAAGGGAACAGCGAGGAGTCTGCCATTCTCTGAGCAGGTCTCCTGTGAAAACCTGATGTCGCCTTCAATGTTTTCAGGCAACTTCTTGAATTTTTGATGCTCTGCCACAAGAACGTCTAAAACGTCCCGTCAACACCGTGCTAGTGAAAACCTGCTGTTGTGAATACAAATTAACCAGCAAAACATCTGGTTCTGTTGCTTGCTGTACTCTGAACAACAGCCCTGCAAAACCAAACATCAGGGGTTCGGGCAGAATTTCCTGCAATGACTTGGAGAATGATAAAATAGATGTATCAATCACTGGCTGAACGAGGCAGAGATAAAGTGGATTTATCAATCGCTGGCTGCCGGGGGCTTCAGTCCCAACCAAGTTCATCACCAAACTGCCACTTTAAGTGGGTGTTTGGATACTTCACACCTGGAGCCAGCCCAGAGACTCCAGAAGATCCCTGGTGCTCTGCAAATGTCTCTTTAAAATGCATTGCTCCTCACCTGGAAATATAAACATTTCTAACAGGCCTTACAAAGCCTCTTATTTTGTTAGGCTCTTTTAAAACAGAAATATGAAAGGCTCTGATATTTCTAATCAATAGGCCAATCTGATTCCCAGTAAGAGTGAAAGAAAAGCTATTTATTTTGTACAATCAAGTGTTCAGTATTGCTGCAATTTTGCCATTATGCAAAATAACACACATTTTCTTGCACACAGGCACACACAAAGAAATCTAATAATGTCTTTTTACCTTTCAAAGTAACCTTAATCAACAAAATTAACTCGCAAGGCAAACCACTGCTTTTTGAACTGAACAAGAGCGAGCTTGACTCAACACATGTGAGATGTGAGAGGCAGCAAAGTAATATCTGCTAAAATTATGTCTGGAAGCCAAAAACGGGGTGATTCTTGACAGGGGAGGACGCACACTTGGAAACTTGGAAATTCTTTTATTCAAAGTCTTTAATGACCTCCAACCCAATTACATTTGCAACAAGACATGACAATGCAGTTGCTCCTATTTAAAAGTATGAGTGAAAACGGAGTATTTTTGAAGCCTGATTCTTTTTTTTTTTACTTTTTAATCATGTTGAGATGAAGCTCATTTACTTAAAAAGAAAAAATGAAACAGAACGTCCTCTGCAGCTGGTCAAACAGATTACGAAACTCTAATCTCAGTAGCCTGAGGAAAACCAAAACTGTTTTTCAAGTATCTATTTTATAGAGCATTAGCTTTATACTTTTTAAAAGAGGCATTAACATAACTGATCAGAACATCCCAGAATGTTTCTGATCTAGTTAATCATATGACGTTATGACAGAGATTCTTGCTGTCATAATGCCAATGTTTCTAAACATTTCTAAAATCCTTTAAGTTCATTTTTTTTTCCAAATTAGACATGGGGAAGATCTATTTCAGTTTCTTCAGAAGTTTTTCTGTCCATTTTAGAGCTCTGCCAAAGTAGCGCAGAATATTTTAGAGAGACAGACACATACACACATAGCAAGGAACAATGTCAGGCTCCATGACCTATTTAAATATTTCTGATAGCTTTTCATACAAAACACTTTACTCTAATTCCTGCATAACTCGTTTCTGGGAGTCCTCACCACTGTATTTCTTTAACTCTGTTGTATTCTTTACAGCTGAACTGGAATCATCCAAATTTGTCTTGTTTCAATTAATTGGGTTTGTTTCCCTTAAAAGCAATTATTTAAACATTCAAGATCATGATGCATTTTTTGGTGCTAATAGTTTCTCCAGTACACGTAAGATACACAGGCAAGCTAGGAAGAGGATGAGGGGAAAAACACTTGCCAGAGCTACTGCTGCACCTCAGATATAGTTTTAGTGAGGTGTCAAAAGCTCTTATCACAGTTGTGACAAAGCAGATTGATTTCCATTGAGAGCTTTTGGGCTTTGTTTGTTTGTGGGTCTTTGTGCTGTCTGTTTCAGCCCAGTTTTGAGCTGAAACTCTGCTGTTTTAGTTAAAACAGTGGATTTGTTTTTGCAAACAAGGTTTTCCACAACCTATACGCAGGGGCCAACATTGCTGCAAGAGAGAAGAAAATCTATTATTTTACACAGAAAATAGTCATGTTGTTTAATAACACAAATTATTTCTCTGTCCTATTACATGACAATTGCTATTATGACTGTACCTCAGATATAGGTACACTGTTTCAGTGTGAAGATCTTTTTGCTGTGGCAGAGAAGTCTTAGATGAAAATGCACAGGCAGGAGAGGAGCTCAGTCCCACACAGCACAACTTCTGTTGAGTTGCTTGTGACTCTAACAGGCATCCCCAAGATATCCCCTTGCTTTTGCTTCTCAGGAACACCCACAGGTACCCCAAGGCAGCTGAAATACCCTCAAAAGGCACACAAAACTTTTTAAAGAAATACATGTAAATAATTCCAAACATTCCTATATGGACAACATTTTTAAAACGCAAAAGAACTAAAAATAACAGAAAACAGATCAGGTTCTGAAGCACCACCAGTTTCTCATTTGCGCAGCTACACATTAACGTCTCTCAGCCGATCTTCGTGCATCCCAAAACCTTCCTCTTGCCACAGCTGAGACAAAAACTGCAGGAAAAACATTATATGGCACAGTGTGAAAGATCTAAGAATTCCTGTGTTGGCAGAGTTGCATACATCTTGATCTAGTTCAGGATCTGACAGGGAAGCACAAATGAGCTTGGCTCTGCTGAGATGCAGAAGGAACATCAGCTCTTCACACACACCACGAAGGCTGAGTTAGAAACACAAATGAGTGCTCAACAATACCAAACTTGATTTGCAAACTCACATTTCCATACAATGATTATGAATAGCCATGAACATTGAGTAGAAGTGATGTTATTCTAGTGGCAGGAAGGAAACAACACATCAGTAGGGGTCCCTCCCCGGAGTTCTGATCACAGCTGTGGTCAAAGGTGTTTCCAGGCAGACAATTAAAATCCACTGATAATATCCAAACTGTTATATAGTCTTCAGTAATTGCTGTTCTCTCTTGCTGAATTACAAGTGCAAAACTGGAAAGGACATGAATGATATTGACAGTAGAAACAAAAGTAAGAGGAATTTAAATACAGCACATAGAGCAGTTTTCTGGAGCCAGAGAGTGTCAATACCCACCTTGCATTTCCCCTTCCAGCTGCCTGCAGAGTCCTGGCTTAGTCTGGTGGTGCAGGTGTTCCTGCAGGTACCTAACATTTGTCAGCCTGAATTTTTATTTATCCAGTTCCATTCTGCCCCTGCCAGGCTTCTCAGTAAGCAAACAAACTCACTTTTCATGTTCAGTGTCTTTGTTTGTACTTTTATCCTTTCTTACACAACAAACCTGGCAGAGAGCAGGGCAGGGAGAGCACCCGGGGCTCCAGCTGTGTGTGCAGGGGTTGGACACTCCTTGTGGGCATCATCCCTCCCTGAGTGAGCACATCCTCTTCCTGGGCCTCCTCCAGGTGAGATCCTGGTGTGCAAAGGTGGGTGCAGGGTGGCAAGGGAGTCATGCTGGCAGCAGGAATGAAAAAGCTGAGGAGGACCATGGTACCACAGGTGGGAGCTCATGGCAGTCCTTGGGCAATCACATGGAAAATGGAAAGGAAAATATTACAGCTCTTAAGGGTTTAACCTATTTTCAACAATTTTAGTTGAAAAGAGAGATAGCACAAGCTTCTGTTGAAATGAAAACGTGCTGCTGAGACAGGGACTCTCAGGAGCCTGGATCGACTCAACGACCTCAGAGGTTTTTCCCAACCTTAATGATTCTGTGAGTCTGGACCAGCACCACTGCCCACCTGGCAAGTGCAAAAATGATGTGTTTCCCTAAACCACAGGATATCTGCATGAAGTTTTAGTGCTGCCATGTCCTAACTATTTCCCTAGGAAAGGGACTGGTTTGTTTTCCCCTGATCTGGTTCTAGAAGAACTTGAACCCATTCCTTTTTATATCACAAATGATCTGTTTTCAGGACACGATGAGTGATGCTCTCCTTCCTCCCCACACCAGGCTTTATTCCTTTGGGATGATCTGAACTGTGAGACAGCAAACCCCAGGGCAAAACTGAGCTGGGACTTGGCAAATCTCAAGAGAGGAGTGAACAGGGCATTGCATGTTTTGTCTTCTAAGGCCAACATGGCCTGGTTTGAAATCTATGATCTCATGCCATTCTGGGCCAGGAAAATGGCATATCCAGGGCATGGGTTTCCAGCACAAAATACAAGTGAGGTGATCTGATGTGACTCTATTCACCTGCCAACAGCCCTGGCAGAAATAAACAGGTTCTGGGGATGAGCTGCTGCTGGAGGCAAAGCAGGAACCATTAGAAGAGCTGCCCTGACCTGCGAGGAACTGGTGTTTTTGCTTTGAACTTCAGCAGATCTTAATGAACTCTTCATAATTGGCAATCCGGGGTTTTCACTGATGATTTATTTCTCTGGAAATAAAGGCAGGAGACAAATTCAGCATTGGAAATACAAATTTTGGGTCTCACAGTTGGCTGTCCAGGCCAGTGAAGGGAGTTCCAACACCACTGCAGGTCACTCTTTGAATTGTATCAGGAATTAGATTTGA
This sequence comes from Hylia prasina, assembly GCA_013397195.1. Lineage (NCBI taxonomy): Eukaryota > Metazoa > Chordata > Aves > Passeriformes > Sylviidae > Hylia > Hylia prasina. The sequence continues at coordinate 449,521 of VYXD01000740.1, forward strand.
TGAAGATGCATCAGTGCTGAAGAATTTGGTTTTGCAGTTATTAAAACATGTTTATTTAATTGAAGTTATTGACTTCAGTGCTGTGAAGGCTTAAACTAGAAATAAGCAGAGACAGTTTTAGTAAAAAAAGAATTTAAGAAGTGCTTGTGCCCTCCTCCTTACTCAGAGTAGTAAGGTTTTGATTGTGCTTGACTCATCCCTGCTTTCCTGCTCTTCCACTCCTCTGTTATCTGGCAGTTTTGGTGGGGATGCTGCCAAGAAGTTCATTTAAAGTCCTGAATTTTATCCTGTAGGCAACACTTCAGTTTCCTGAGAATAAATTCCATAGCCAGACCCCTGCAGAAGAAAACAGGTGAACTCTTTGCCCCATAAATCAGTCAAGCTTCCTGAAGAGGCCAAAGATAGAAAACTACAGAAGCCTGCACAGAAACACTTCAGAAAAAGCTTCAGCCTCGAGGTTCACAGTCTCAAGCCCTCAGTCTTCCTCATGCATATTTTCAAGGGTCAACAAATCAAATATTTACTGTCTTAGATCCTGTTCATCAGTGAATCGAGACATGATGGTGCAAGAATCAGCAACAATGAACTGCTCCAAGGAAAGTCATCCCACTCTCCAATACAGGATGGAGGATGGACATGAAATCCACATGCAACAGGCTTGAATAGTAAAGCATACTTTCAATAAAAATAATCTGTTTTTCCTTTTAATTATACACACATGTGCTGTACAAACACACAGAGGCAAGTTCCTTGGGCTGAAAGGCAACAAGGTGTACAAACAGAGAATACTCACTGTACAAATTTTAGTGGGAAAAGGAGCAGATTACAACACAGAGAATAGACTTTCTCCTGCTTCTGGACTCCAGTGCTATTTTGGCTGCCAACAGTACACAAAATTTCCACTGAAGGGCAAGTCAAACCAATTTCCCTGAGGATGGAGGCATCCGAAAACTCGCTGAGGTTATTCCATTAGTGCCTACGCATTCTCTAAGCGGATGAGCAGCTTCACTTTGAATCCATGTCAAACCACAAGGACTGGCTGATAATAACATTCAATTAAAATGATTTCACCCCTCTAGAAAAAACTGGCTAACAGCTCCACCTCACCTCTTCCAGCTGGGCACAATGGGGCGATTGAAGCTGCAAGGAAATGGGATAGGTTTGTACTGAGGAGCCGACGGGTCAGGTTTGGTGACAGTGTTTGTAGGTTTAACCTCTTACCCAAATCTCTGAGATGAAAAAGCCACTTCTGCTGAGCACACAACTGTGAGAAAGTCAGAGCTAGAGCTGGCAAACCCCGAGCTGGGCTAATTAGACAGGTGTTTCAAAAACCCCAAACTTTACGCTCGACGCGTATTTGGACCTTTTGATGTCGTACCTGGTGCTGCTTCACACCACTGGGGCTCCAGAGAAAGGCAGGAGCTGCTCCCCTGCTCGGCTCTGGGGGTGACTTTGCCATCTGATCTGCTGAATACCCAGATAAAAGTCGCCGCAGACTTTTTTCCCTTTTCAAGTGCAGCACTGTAACTTGGAAACTTCTTTTATTCACAACTCCACTGACGCAAGGAAGTGGCAGGAATATGGCAGTTTTGGCTGCTTTCCTTTTGCAGCTCGTTGTAAGTAATCTTTTAATGCTAACAAAACAATAGGTATTTCCATTTTGGATGGAAAAAAAACATTCCAGTTATAGAAAATTAAGGCAATGCCTCTCAAAGAAGTCTAAGAGTGCTACTGACCACTTGATTCTTCTCCTACCCTGCCTTTAAATATTGGTAAATAGTTACCATGCACAGGTATCATATTCTCCAGGTTTCTCTTGTTACACTTAAGAAAAGCCCAACTATTATGAAAATGGTGAAGTTTAACAAAGATATTTCTATTTCCCTGTGATCTGCCATTCAAAAGTGTTAGCCAGCCATTTTTTAAAAAACACTCTTGATATTTGATCTCCTTGAGTTTCAGTTACATATAAAGCTGGAGAGCCAGCAGAAAATTCTAAGTGGAATCTGAAGATTTCTAAAGTCAACACTCATTTTGGCAGGAGCATTTTAATGCACAAAGCTGAAATCCTCAGTGACTCTCTCCTGCTGATATCCCTGGAGCAGCCAGCACCACAATTAGCACAAAACCAAAAGCAACCTACAGCAGAACATACAAAAAAAAAAAAAA
>VYXD01000740.1:451706-601276 GCA_013397195.1 Hylia prasina
AAAAGATGTGGACACAAATGCTGGAAGTGGTATGGGCACAACTGGATCAGCCAGGGCAACCTGGTGCTGCTGCAGCTCGCCCCTGGGATGAGCCACGCCGTAAGAGAGATCTCTCAGGGAAAAGAGATGTTGATAACAAAGCAGCTCCACATCCCCAAACCCCTGCTTGCCAAACCCTGCAACTCGCCTGGCTGTGCCAGGCTTTCAAACCCTTCAGTGCAGAGCTATAAATGTTTGTGGCCCGCGGAAGGTTCGCTTTGAAGACGTCGCTTTCCCCGGCACCCTTTTGTTGGTGGAATCCGTGGTTCACACAGATTCTGTTTCCACCTCCACGGCTGGAGAAGCCCTGCAGTCAAGGCTGTTCCAGGAGCAGGGAAGGAGGCTGCGTTCCAGGAACTCACTGGAACTGGAACAAAGCACAGCCCTTGGAAAGCCTACACAGCCCTGTGCACAGACTGTTTTACAGATGCCCTGTCTTTGGACGGCATCAGACACTTGTTTTTATCTTTATCTTTATTTTTTTTCCCCCTCTCCAGTAAAGTCCCAGACTTTGGAGCACAGGCTCTTCCTCCCGGGCATTCTGCCTCCTAACTCCTGGGTATCTCCCCAGCTCTGTTTTTTTTTAAGCACCACTTTCTCCTCCACATAAAAGTCCTTCTGCTCTTTGGAGAGAGAAAGGTCTTTGAAATGCAGCAGTAAATTCTGAGCATCACAGCAGCCTTGAAAAAGCTGATTTCCATTTTCTTATAATATAGGTCTAAACCTTGTCTGCTCTTCTTTACAAACTGTGTGGGCTTACATCAGTATTACTTAACACTTACTAATAAGACTGTTTTGTCTGCACCTTTTTAATTACTCAGGACCCCTCTCAGTGTTCTCACTCCTGTCTTGTCAATTAAAAGCAGTTTTATGGCTGGCTTTGATTTTTCCCCCCCATTTTTCCAGTGCAAAACTAGTGTAATCCACATTATTAAAAGCAAGACAGTTCAGCTGTATATGACTTTATATTTTATTCTGCATTTATAGAACTCTTTTAACTCCATAATTTGGAGACAGGTGGCGTCCCTTCTGGGGCTAACAAGGAATAAAAAGGACTTCAAGCAGCAAAGTGCCTTCTGGAGGGAAAATAAAACATCCAGGACAACAATGATAATGTAGGAAAAAGTAAAAATACCAACTTTTAAACCTGTCAGAAAAATCTGGACTGCAGTTCAGAGGAAAAGGCAGGCATCAGCTCTAGTCTTTTATAAAACTTGTAAGTCTGATTTTGCTGTTGGCCATGGTAAGTTCTTCAATGTGTTGAGACATGAAAAGTCAAAAAAAATACCAGAGTGCAAAGTTTGCTTCAGGAAAAAAAAGATGACTCAATTCTTTGTCTCACAAAGCATGTCAAAGATATTATAAAGTACTTACAGATGCTCAGCCACTTGGATTGCCTGGCTGGCCAAACATCTGAAACCCTGTAATTTTGACGAGAAGGTACTATGCTTCAGACAATGAAATAATTTCTGTGGCAGCAGAAAAAGAGAGATGGTTTTGAAAGGAAGAGCTTCTTAAAATCAGAATTTCAGTTGTGATCAATAACTATCTGAGCTTAACATGAAAGTCAGCCTATTTTAATTCTAATTTATAATGAATGTGTCAATACAGGCTTTTAAAGATAACCAGGTAATGGAATCATGAGACAGAGCAGAAGCAAGATTTGAAAACCTCAGGGCTAAACCCTCATTTCTCTAACAGACAGAATTTGGGTGAAACTACTATATACATCAACAAAGACTGAAAAACAGGTGCCTCAGAGTTTGGACTCCATGAAAGAGAGAAAGCAAAGCCATAAAGGACCTGCAGATTTAATTTACCTATTCTTCGGGAAGACATGACTTCCTCTTCTGATCAAACAGAATATAGGAAGTTATGAGCAATAGAAAGTCATTTGCCTGGTAAATTTTAAGGTCTGCTTTCCAAGGCTAAAGCACCAGTGCTGGTGCCTTGTAATTCCCTGCTAATAAAAGACGAGTTATGAGTGTTATTACAGGCTAAAGTCAGTGACAAAGAAATAAAGATCCATGAAAAAGCACTGCATGTATTTAACATCAAGATGGTCCCTTACAAGTCTTTCCCTCACCATGCCAAATGGTTTATCATGGTAATGTTTAGGCACAAAGGCAATTTAGAAGGATTTGAAGTCCCTCTGGAGAACTTTGTGACACACATCTCTGAGGCTCTGCAGTGACTGACAGCATCTGGCACGGCTGTGGCCACAGAACCACCACCAACAGTGGGGCATGTTCTGACCAGATGTCTTACAAGACATCAGCCAGTGCCAACTGTGAAATGCTGACCTCCTTCTTAAAGGCACTGCTGGCTCAAAAAAACCAAACAAACCAACAGAAACCCCCCTTCATCCAAGTCAAAATAGAAAATGCAACAAAACACTTCAAAAAAATCTTATCCATAATGTGGGTCTGCTGACAAAAACTGTTCTGAGATAGTGGTTGAGGCTGTAGCAGTTAATTCAGCCACCTCAGCGTATCCTGGGGAATAAAGCAAATTACGACTCCCTTGGCAAAAAGCCCTTGGCACAATGTATGTCCTTACCCTAAGTTTTAGATTTTCATTTAGAGTTTACACTAAGCTTTCAGGGGTTTTCCCCCCTAACTAATGTTCTCTGTGCTATCACACAAGGTCACAGCCCTCTGAACCACCAGTCATTACAGCCTTAATTTCCACCTTTGCCACAAACCGTGGGTGAAGTCAAGGCATTGCCCTCCTCTGTCTCACTTCTGAAACAGGAACAAAAATGCTTCTCCAGATCAGGGCAGCTTAGGTTGGGTGCTCTCAGATGCCTCTCCTCCTTTAATGAGCACTAATTAAGGGCATTTAAAGCACTTAGATTTACCTTTGCTTGGGACTTTTAAACCAATAAATTTGAATTAGTTATTTCTTACCAACTCCAACCCTGGCTCTGGCAGAGTGCAACGCTGGTGTTCCAAAAGATGTTTTGAGGACAAAAAAACTAAATACCTCTGCAGGGCAGCAGCCACTCAGTTAGTATTCCCAGAGACCTGATGTGCTTTTCCTTTTAATAAAGAATATTATTCGTAGCTACCAGTGGAATTTGCTAATAAACATGACTGATGATGGAACAGAACTACAAGCAAAATTAGCTTGTGCATCGAATTTTTAAAAACACAGGTTATTTGATAGAGAAATTTGGTATTTTTTGTAGTTGCATGGAGGAAATTCACTGTGTTGATAAAACCCTCAGTACTTTACAGAGGAAAAGATCCTTTGGCTCCCAGATACAGCAGCATTTAACAAATATAGGATGTCAGGAATACTCCATGCCCACAAAGGCCCAGACAACTGAAACCCCAAAATATTTCCCTTTGTTCTGCTATGGCTATAAAACACTTTTGACTTTTTTTCCCCCTCTCAACATTTTTAAACATAAAAAAGAAAAACAACTGTTTCAAAATTTTTCACATGAAGGGGAACATTATTATAGGCCATTCTTTCCTAGAAATCTTTTAAGTCTTATTTATTAACAGAATTAATCTGATCATAAACTGGCTGACACACAAAGTGTTGAAATATGTCATCTTCCAACCATGCTTTGCTAATGAAATTTTGGTGTTAATTCAGGGATTTAACAGAATCCTAGAATCTGTAACAGGAATCAAACAACAATTGTGGTTCATCTGGCAAAAAAGCGCATCATTTTGCCCATTTTCTGTTGTGGGTTTGTCACTGTATGCTCTCTATCATCCATTTCTTTCCAGAATGTACTTTTTGATGTGGAGTCCCCACTTGGCCATCAACTTCAGCATTAAAATGCTCTGAACATGTTTTGCAGTTCCAATCCCAGGAAATGTTTTGTACTTTCAATCCCAGGATTCTAAAGGATTTCATAAAAAACTGAACAACTAAGCCTAAACAACCAAGGCTGAGATTTCATAAATAACCTCAAGGTATCATTATGATGCCACCAACATCTTGTTCTGCCCAGTCCAGTAACCAAAAGCAGCAGAGAAATTTGGTAAATGCTCTGGCCATTGGAATTATCAAGCTCCAGGCTGCTGTGGGTAGGTCACTACAGGGATGCAAGAAATATAATTTAAAAAAAAAATTAAGTTTACTCCACACTCCAGAGGCCAGAGAAGCTCCTGCACAGACATTCCCAGTTCAGAGCCCAGCCCCTTACTGGAGAGCTGCAATCCCAGTCTGAAGCATCACAAAGGGGTCCCAGACATGGCACTTCAGGCAGATTTTCCAAACACCTGCAGGGCGTTACCACAGCTCAGCTCCCAGCAGATCCTGGGGCAGGGGCTGCTGAGCTCCAGGGTGAGCACAGCACAGAGAGCAGGGGAGCTCTGCTCCGTGTCCCCTCAGCCCAGCTCAGTGCCCCTGGGCTCTGCCCCAGAGAATTTTGCTCCTGTGAGCCCAGACAAGGACTTGTCCATGGCACTGGGGGTGAGCTGGGTTTGGGGTCAGCCCTCAGCTGCTGCGGGCTCTGCTGCTCCGTGGCACCCACAGTGGTCACCCCACCAGCCACAGGAGGGGATTGTGATGAGCCAAAGGTTGATCCTGATTTTATGAGTGATGGCAAGCCTGACTTGCCCTTGGGCCAGACCAACCACGGCCCAACACCGAGTGCCAAGGCACTCATTGGTCTCAAACTGACCCAACTGAGGCCATCTGAAGGCAAAAGGCCTTGCTCAAATTGAGTTTTTAGGTTGTCAAAAGAAGCAAAAGGTTCTTGAAAGTTTCATTTATGCTTTTTGACTAATACTTACGATGCTACCTTAAAAATACTGAGTTGAAGGAGATGGATGCAATTGTGCAATAGTAACAAATCAGAAATCTTTTACCAGCAGAGAGTCAGGAATTTGAATTAACATCAAAATCATGTATTATGGCATCCACATCTGGATATCACCTTACTGCCTAAATCCAAAACTTCTCTGAGAGCCAGTTGGTCTCTGTAAAAATGTATTTCTCCCTTTGAAAGGAAATAATAATTGGAAGGTCTTACAGGAAGCCACCCAATACCAATAGAGGAAATTGCAATCTGTTCCTCAATGTTAGTTTAAATCAATGTTATATTTAGCAAAGGCTGTTTTTTAATGATAGTATTTTCAATAGCTTTTACTACACTGAGCCTCCTCAAAGGCTTACATTATATTAAGAATTGCTTTGTTTGTAGAATGTTTTTTTTAATCATCCCTCAAGGTCTTCAGCTTACCCTAGGTTAGATGTTGCTCCCCATCTCCAGGACATCCAGGATTCCATTTTCACCAAAACCCTTTTTTTTTGCCCCAGGCTAATAAAAAGCAAAGTATTTCTGCATATGCTTGCCTAGAAATATGTGTGGTTCTTAAAAATACAAAGTGATCAAATATTAAAACCACCTTTTTCTGTTTCCAGAAGTATACACAGCATTTTAGCTTGCTAGGAATTTTCTGCTTGGGTATCTGGATTTCAGTAAATTTCCATTAAATCAGTGGTTTCAAAGGAAGATTTTTTCCTTTTAAAGTACAGTATTAATGATACTACACAAAATTCAAGAACTCCAAGCAAAACAGCTCCTCCAATTTCTTCTCCAAGCTGACAAAATCTTTTAAAACATACTCCCAGCACCAGTGCTAAAAACTCCCCGGGACACTGCTCAGAAATCCTGTGCAGAAATTTCCCTGTGGTTTTAAGGATTTCATTACACTGTGAGGTAATAACATCAAAATGAACTTTATAATGGATTTACATGCAGAAGGGTTTCATACCACCTATAGTCATTAATGCTCAAAAACTGGTGCTGCCAACAGCTGTATTATTCCACTGAATGTAACTTAAGAGAATCCAGAAATTCAAGAGTCGAGTTTGCACCAGAAGAAAAATGCTGCTTAAGAGCCTAAACCATGTTTTTCCAACATGTAACTCAAGAAGGCACCATGATAATTTGAATTGCAGTGTATTTATCACTCTGTGGAAGATGATTCCACTGTCCACTGGGGTTTCGGCAGATCTTGGTGGCCACTGGAAAAGAGAACTACAAACAGTCCATGTTCCTAAGCAGTAAAAATTCACCTGTATCTGAAAATCATGTGATTTACCTGTGTTCTATTTGCAGAGCCTGGTGATAAAATAACCTACCTGTGATAGGTTATTGTATCTGCATAACAGATTAGAGACAACATTTTTATAGTTACACGTTTCTCAGAATGATCAGAAAGAAAATTCTTTTCCTCAACAAGCACATAAATAAAGGCAGAAATTGTCCTTAAGAAAAAATAATGATAATTAAAAAATCGATGAAAAAGTACTGCATATTATGAGACAGGAATGACAACCTAACACAAGTGATTCCAGTATAGAGGACAGCATTAACTGCACCATAATCCAATGGATTTCCAACATTTAAAAACTCCCATGGTATCTTTTAGGCACAAAAGAAGTTATGTAAACTGTAGGAGTTGATTTTGTCATGAGCTTTTCCATCTAATAAGCTAATTCTTTGGTACAATTAAACATCTTCACATAGGAAAAGAAAAGGAATTTCATTCTTCTATACAACTACAACTCCTCACGAGGTGTTTTTGATGTCAAACAGAGCAGATAACAGTTTCAAAATTTTCCCATTGCTCTTTACTACTCGAAGAAAAAATGTTTAAAAACTATTTCTGCTCACTCCTACAGGTGGGATTCTCTGCAGCCACTCTGAGTCAAGGTGTCAAAGCAGCAAGAACACAATCTGGCTATTCAGTCTCTCAAAGCAATGAGAAAGGCCAAAGAATGGAACTCTGATGCAAAATATGTGTAAAATAAAATATGTATAAATCTGAATAAAAATAAAATGTAATAAAATATGTATAAACCTACAGATAACAAATACTCTATTCCTTTAACATTCAGCACAGACTTCCCCTGTATTTTTCAGTGGAAGCTAAGGACAAACATTCCTTAAATGCAGCCTTAAACATGAAAGTTGGGAAGGTTTGTGAAAACCAGGCTGCAGAACAGGCCACGCTGCTGCTGCCTCACTCTCCTATTTTTCACCCTTCCTCTCTTTCAAGCCCTGAAAGCACAACATAAAGACGCTGAAAACACACTAAAACATCAAGGCCAGGACAAAAAGAAAGAGAACAGGAAAGATTCAAGTATTTGACTGACGTGGATGGATTAGATTTGCCAAATCCAGGCGTTTTATGCAGGCATAGGATCAGCTAGAGGAAAGGGAGCCTGAGTCATCAGCTCCATCAAAGGCAAGGTCTGGGGATGTCTGGGTGAGCTCTGTGTGAACAGGAACCATCCCTGCATTCAGAACTTTTAATTACCCTTGCCCAGGCAGCAGCATCAGTGACTGAAACCCCCAGATTACCTTGATTGCTCTGTCATTATCTGTCATCAGCTGCTGCTTCTCATCTTCCAACTTCTGTGCAACTTCCTGGAGCCGCTGCTCCGCCACAAGCTGCTGCTGGCTGTTCTCCTCTGTCAGGAAGGAAATGGTTGTCTTCAGTTCAGCTATCTCCTGAAAAGAAAGCAGCATGTTAAAGCTCCCCTCAATAAAAGACATGTATTTTGCATGGTTTTTTATATAAACATGGCACTGGCAAGCTCTGCCGTGCGAGCTGGATGTTTGAAATCAGCACACTGCACACTAGCAGGGTATGGAATTCCATGCAGAGAAAAGGAGTAGAGCAAGGCTGTAAACGACAAGAATCGCTGAGCACCAAATATTTGGAAGTGTTTTCCACTGTGACATTCCAAAATATTTACTCATGAGAACAAAGCACATCTGTGATCTTCCATCTGGAGCCTGTTCCCCGTCGTGCACCGCTCTGAAAGCAGGAGCAAGAGTTTACACTGGGATGCTGCTGCTCCTTTTCCAGGGGGATATTTTACAGCTTGATACTGCTAAGAGGAAAAACACCCACATGCACACACTGGACTGAAATTTAAACCTGACAGTGAAATTTCTGAGCTGCTGAAAGGAGCAGGTTTTGCTGAGCAATACAGTGAGGACCTGACTCCACATCCAGGACCTTTATCTAGACCTTTTAGGTGATTCACTTGTCATTTGTTGGATTGTATTTGTTTTACCTTTTTCATCACTGGGGAAAGTCATAACTAACCCTGATCCTTTAGGCATATTTACAGAATTTTACACTGACATGTCATCACCCAGCAAAGCACTTAAACATGTGGGAGAGTCACTGACTTTAATGTATATATTCAAGCTTAAGGTTAAGCTGCTGTAGCAGCATATTACAGAATAATTCTAAAAGCACTTTAGCACACAGGCAGTTCAGGGAGAGACTACCAGAGTGCTTAGACTCTGCCAGGCCTCCTCACTGGCAGAGAAACATTTATCTATATTAATTACATGGTTATTTAGGGGAAAAAAAAGTTTAAAAACCCCTAATAATAGGCCAGGACTAGTGTAAGAAGAACTGTGCTACAAATTAAGGTACTAAAACCACTTGGAAAGGGGAAAAAGCCTGATTAAAACCCTGTAGTAAATTTACTTCTCTCTACCTACCTGAAAAGCCCAGGAAGTAACACAGACTATGGGTAAAACCTACCTTTGTATTTCTGTATTGCTTTTCTAAAAAAACAAATACATATTTCAAAAGATAATACCCATCAAAAGGAAGGGGGTTTGAGACCAATATGCTAAAGTTTAGAGATTATCTGGATAGGGTGCAACTCTTTAGCCAGGATTAAGTAGTGTCTCTGGGTTTGCAGTTTAGGTAATTGTTTAGAAGACACACACATAATTTGCAGAAATGTGGTTTTACCAGGAGTGTAACATGTAGGAAAAAGAAAAGAAAGCAATGGATCATATAAATTAAGATAACAACTTGAACCCATGCAAAAATACAGCATTTTAAAAAGAAAACAAAGTAGCAAACTCTTCAATATAACACAAACCTGAGATTTAAAGCTTTTACTGGGTTGAGACCCTGGTCTAGCACAGGACTTCTGACATGCAGGCAAGAAAATTTCAGCAGGAATTGAAGAAGAAAGATCTGCTTTGTGCAGAACTTTTCAGAGCAAAATTTTCTATTTACTTTGTATAAACTTCAGAGGAAATGTCTTGAAATATCTTCTCTGTGTGAGTGTTAAAAGTGAATGTTCCAAGAGGCCACAGAGAGAAGACTGGACAGATGTTGTCAGCAAGGGGACCACAAGAAAAGTTGTGATCAACCAATTATTAACAGTGAGCTACAAAAAAACCCCAAACCAACCATGTCCAAGTAACTTGGGGCATTTGATTTAAATCCACGCAAGTAAGGAAATTCAGACATCAGGGTGAAACTGTTTTATTGAGCCAAACAGCCCTGACAGATGATGGATGTGTTGTGTCTGCCTCAGAAAGTGCTGAGGAATTGGGTCCAGCTCTCCCCAGTAAAATGTCCCAGTTACAGCAAAGCCACCTTAATACAAAACATGTCCCCAAATCTTGAGACTATTCTGCAGGCCAATAAATGTCAGTCTGACAAAATTTATTATGACACTTAGGTTAAAGAGTTCTTACCTTGCCCTACACTACCTATGTGTTCCTGCTGCAACAATTAAAGCAATTTCCCTCCTCCCTTGCTTAAAAATTCAGAAATGCTTCAATTATTCCAGCTGTCTTTAACAAATAGACCAAGAACCATTTTGTATTGACATTGGATTGTGTCAGGCATGGAAAGGCTGCCTTGATTCCACTCACATGTGGGTGACCATGACAAAAGGTATAATAGAGGTAGCAATGGAAGGGATTTCTTCCTTCAGGTCTGACATCAATTAAATGTTACTTTTTGAGCTTTAACCATTTCCTGGTTTTTAGGTTTGGATGGAAAGATTAAAAAAAAAAAGAAGAGGTTTTTTGTTGTTGTTGTTGTTGTTGTTGTTGTGTCTTTCTTTATAAATAAGGCTCTCAAAAATTACTAAATTACTGATTTAAAATTACTGGAAAGGTATTTAGGGAAGAGAACATTCTCTCTGATTTACCACACAATCATGGAATTGGTGGAATGGACTAGTTTAAGGAAGTATCATCCAGAGCTGGTTGTCCAGGATCAGCCCAGTCACGTTTTAAGTATCTCCAAGGATGGACACTCTACAACCTCTCTGCATGCAAATAAATGTGTAAAAATACAGGTTAGATTTTAGAAATAGAATGTAAGACATATTTATGATTCTGATAAAGATGTGTGAAAAAATGACAGCCAATAAATGTCACCAAAACAACTGAAGTCACAATTTTGGCCAAGTGTTACAGAGAATAAGACTCAAAGGAGGTGAAAAGCTGAAATCAAGAGTTTTAAATACTTTGACGTGTTGGAAAAACAGTTAAGTTTGCAGTTTGTTGTTATTGTCTCACTGATCACTTCTGTCTAGTTTAGAGGCTGGTAAACCCTTCTTTGCAGTGTTTTCATTGATTTAAAAAGACTGTTATTGGACTATTGGCTGCAAACACACTTTGCAGTGCAAGGCAGACATTCTGCTGGCTGGGAGCAATGAGGAGAATGACACCTCCACACAAATCCTCATGGCAATTTTCTTCTTATTAAAAGCTTACCTTCTGGTTGCATCTCCATCATTTTTCACACTTCAGTACTATCTGTCAGTCAAACTGAAAGCTGAAGTATGTAAAAACCATCCAGCCTTACCATTTTTAAGTATATATGTAAATTCAACACTCATTTTCATCTTTTGAGTTCTCTGAAGACCAAAAACTCAAGTCATAACCAGTCTGCCTCCAGGACACTGACATTCCTCAAGGTGCTGTTTTGGGCAGAAATGCAGAACTGGTGGTGATCAATGATAAAGATGAAGAAACCTTGGGTGACACTGCCTTTAACATGAAATGCCAGTCCTGGCTGTGCAATTGCTCCTGATTCTATGAGATGTGCTGGCTGATGGAGCACCTCACCTTCCTTCCCACTGGCTGAAGGAGGACTCGGTCCTCCGGGGTCCTCAGGAGATGACGATGGAGATGACAAAGATGAAATTCAGAACTCAAAATAACCCCACCTGTATTTTCCAGCTTAATGCTCTGTTGGTTTTTTTAGTTAAAACCTACAAGAAGATACTGGATGTTTGATTTGGTAACAGGTTATGACTTCTCTTGGTTGCCAAGACCAGCAGTAACTCAACTTCTCATCAAGTTCCCAAGCGGAACAGGTTCACCTGAGCTCCCCTTCTGCTGGCCACCTACCTGCGAGGACTTGGCCAGTTTCTGGCTGAGCTCCTCCTTCGTCTGCCTCAGCCGGCCGTGGGCCTGGAACACACACAAAGGACAGCCCCGTTAGCTCAGACACGGGACGTGCACAGACACTTTGCCACCGGGCCCTGGGCTTGGCACCTCCTCCACACGCCTATCGCCGAGCGCCGGCCCCGCGCCAGCCCCAACGCCCTTTTGTGGCAGCCAAAAAACCGCCAGGGCTGGGCTTTGATCTCGGGCCAACTATTCATCGCTTAAAAGAGGGGAGAAACTGTACCTCTGCTGCCAATTATTAGAAAAACATAAAGAGTTCTGCGGATTAAAACGAGAAAAAAAAAAAAAAAAAGGAGAGAATGAGTTTGGGGGTGGGGGGGGCAGGGGAAGGAGGCAACAACATAAATGGGTTTATCAGGATGAATTTGTTTCTGAACAGAGGGGGAAAAATGAGGAGAAAGTCCCAGGCAATGTGGCAATGGGGGATGCAGCTTCACCTCTCAGTTCTGTGTCTGCAACTGTCCTTTGTCCAGTTGCTCATCCCTTCCTAGGGAAAGGTGGGGATTACACTGAAAATCCACCCAAGATGCAGCTGAACCAACTTGGACATACAGTTCTTTCCTTAGCCCAGCATTTTTTTTTTCACAATTCTACACTAAAGAATGAACCAAACTGAAAACAAGGCTGCTTGGTCATATCAGAATCCAAATTCAGCAAATATTTCTACAACCTCAGGAAAAATAGCTCTTAAGGGTTTTTCTCTTCCTCAAATAATTTCATTTCAGAAATAATTTGCTAATAGTGATATTAATTAAAAAAATAAATACAATTTCATTTCAGGAGAGAAACCTGATTTGTATTTTTCTTGCAGAAACCAGTCCAGCCCAGCCCCACCACGCTGTCCTCAGGTGAACTGCTCGGCGCTCTCGTCTTCTTGGCTCTCAAACCTCAGGACAGGTGTACAAGACAAATATTTTCTTAGGGGGGACAGAATATCACGCAGCTGAGTTCTGAAGCAAATTTAAGCTGATTAAGTTTTCAAAATCTATCTGACCTTCTGCTCAAACCTTTGATCTGTCGTCCTTAGTTTTACGGCATCGCATCCAGCGCCCAAACGCCGGCTCCCGCCAGCCCCTCTTTGGGGGCACCAAAAAACCCCACAGGGGCCCCCAAAGCCTCTGGACCCTGCGTGCATCCAGCTCAGGCTCCATTTGTGCAAACACCAGGGATTTCAGGCAGGCCAAGAGTGTTATTGATTTTACTGGGCTATGAATCGAGGAGCTTAGAGCCGCGGAGCGTTTGCGGATCGTCATGGTAGGGCTGGAATCATCCTCGGCAATCCGGGCAGCTCTGTAAGGTGCAGCTCAGCGTAAGAATATTACAGCCAGTTCAAAGTAATCCTAAACTGTACATGAAATTGCAATTTCAGATCCTCAATCCCTTCAAATTCCAAAATTATGAAACATATGGATGTCTCTGGCTGTTGGTACTAAGGAATCTACTAAAAAAGTTATCAAAGCCAGTTATCAAATTTGTGCATCATTCTGAGTGACAAAAAGGCTTGGTTCTGTTATAAACAGAGATAATGGCAATACACATTGGTTTGAATCAGCATCTAGAAGAATTCTGGAGCACCAGACAAATTAAATTTCACTTTTTCTCCATTTATCACTCAAAAGTGAACCACAAACACTGTAAGGGCCCATGGTAGGGGTGCATAAATAAAAGGAGTGGTGACACAGCAGCAGTTATCCCAGGGAGCTCTGTCCATGCTCTGTTTCTCCTTGTACTCAGGCTGACCCACGTTAACACTCGTTCCATTGTACTGCAGCCTAGTTTCACATGATGTTTTACCACCACTGCATGTCATAAAGTGACTGAAACTGCCAGTTTATCTTTGCAGAAAAAAAGTAAAAAATAAATTACAGCAATAGCATAAATTACTGTTAGTTCCAGAAAGGGAGAGGGACTCGTCAGCAAGGCACTGCACAGATCACGTTACAGCTGCTCTCGCTCAGCTTGCCTGGGGTAAAAGTCCTCATCTTTCATAGAAACAGCTTTACAACCTCCTGAACCCACAGAAGAAATCCCAATAAATAATAAAGAACCACTCATGAGTTCCATAAACAAATTAGAATTTGTTTGTTCACACTGAGTAGAATCAGGCTGACCTCTGAGATACAGGACAGAGGTGATCCAAAAGAAAGATACTCCGAATGTCAGCATTTTATTCCTAACTAAAGGCAAAGAATGGATATCCTACCAGTTTACTTAAAAGGAATTGCAACCTTTTATTTTCTAATGGCTTCAACAACTTCCAGTTAGCAAAATTTTTATAAGCTTTGTCTCCCAGTTACCA
Source organism: Hylia prasina (assembly GCA_013397195.1). NCBI lineage: Eukaryota > Metazoa > Chordata > Aves > Passeriformes > Sylviidae > Hylia > Hylia prasina. Next base: position 465,272 of record VYXD01000740.1, read on the forward strand.
ACAAGTCCTAAATTCTTGCATTTTCCTTCAGTCCCAAACATTTGAGGGGTCTGAATTTCAGAGGTACTGAGCTCCCAAAGCTTCCCCTGGAGATGGCACAAGCACAGCTAGATGGGCTCTGGCTGTCTGAAACTGGCCAAAACTATTGGCCCGGTGGCAGAAAAACTACAGACAGTCCCTGCCAGTACCTTAAAGGGTCTTACAGGAAGGCTGGAGAGGGACTTTTCACAAGGGCATGCAGTGATAGGAAAAGGGGGAATGGCTTCCCAGTGGTGGACGGCAGGGATGGATGGGATATTGGGAAGGAATTGTGCCCTGTGAGGGTGGGCAGGCCCTGGCACAAATTCCCAGAGAAGCTGTGGGTGCCCCTGGATCCCTGGCAGTGTCCAAGGCCAGGTTGGACACTGGGGCTTGGAGCAGCCTGGGATAGTGGAAGGTGTCCCTGCACATGGCAGGGGGTGGGATGAGATGATCTTCCAACCCAAACCATTCCATAATTCTGTGGCTCCTGCTGACTTCAGCTTTTCCCTGAGGTCTGTAACACCCAGCAGCTCTTGCATCATCACAAACCACACGAGCAGCTCTGATGAAGGCAGAGACCACAATTTACAGCACTGAAAAGATCAACTCATGGGGCTGCCTGGGCACCCACTTTTCCACTGCCATCTTTTAACTGCAGAAATAGGAAGCTTCTCCTTTCTTAAAACCTGCAACTAAAACTAATTTACCACCTCTATTATATAGGCTGTTGCTTTGCAACCAAGGGAGACATAAACCACCTTCCCTGGGGCAGAGGTAGCACTGCTACACACAAAAAAATACCTTTTTACTCTTTTTTCTTTTAAGGAATGAGTAAATACACACAGAGTTGTGTACAGGGAACATCAGGAGTGATTTATATCACATTTATCTTGACAAATGAGAAGGTTCACACTGGCCTGGTGCACACACACAGCAGTTTCCTGGGCTCCTTCTTTTCCAACTGGCTGCTGGGTGCACGTGCTGGAGGAAGCACGGGCTGTTTCTGAATTATTTTAAGGGCATTCCCTCCCTTTCAGGTTAGGTGCTATTTCAGAAACATAATGAATAAGAATCCAAGTGGAAGGTGAACATTTGGAGGGTCAGCCAGTGTTCATTAAAGTCAAGCTCCTTTTATAGCAATGGGCAGCACTGCAAATAGAGTTAATGGTCTGAAACCAGTTCTCTGTGTGCAAGAGGTGGCTGCTAAAATTCCCACTTGGCAGAAGCTTGTCAGAAATATCAATTGGAATATCCATTTTTATAATGAAAAAGGTTTAAATTGGATAAGCTGCAGAGGAATTCCACTGATTCAAAAAAGAACTCCTGTTTAGTTTCACACAGTTAATACATACTTCAGCTAAAATTATCTGATTATGACCATTTTACATGCAGTTATTTTATATTACACAGGACTTTTGCATTAAAAAGATTATGTCCTTGTTGCAGTTAATTGGTTTTAAAAACCAACTATAATTCTTTAACAAGCCTTAAAGCATCATATTGTGGTTGCTGAGCGAAACTGCATCGACTTCAACAAAACATTTCACATCAAAATTAAAACAGTTCTTAGCACTCCAGATGTGGTGTCTGAATTAATGGATGTTCTTCTAACACAACCCCATTTTCACTTCCTCCTTTCATGAAAGAGAACAGCATCAGAAGCAGAGCACAGGATCTATGACAGGACCACATCACAAAAGCACACTGTGTCCTACCCTAATTACCAAGTATTTATAAGCTATTTTGAAGGTATGAGGTGTACCAGAGGGAACTTTCAGTTCCAGTTCCACTCGATGGAGCACATGCCCTCATGAGCCCCAAGGTCCATCTGCACTCTGGGGTTGGAAACCACGTGGACAATTCCACCCTCCAGCAACATCCATGGAGGCATTTGGGATGTCTTGGATATTTATCAAAAACGAAGCTGTTCAGAATCCTTGAAACATTACAGATCTGTGCATTGTGTAAGATATTGGGGGAAAATCCTTCCTTGTGAGGGTGGGGAGGCACAGGGTGCCCCGAGCAGCTGTGGCTGCCCCTGGATCCCTGGCAGTGCCCAAGGCCAGGCTGGACAGGGCTTGGAGCATCCTGAGATAGTGGAAGGTGTCCCTGCCCATGGCAGGGGGTGGCACTGGATGAGTTTTAAGGCTTCTTCCAACCCAAACAATCAGGGTTTAGTGATGGGCTTGGCAGTGTTGGGTTTATGGTTGGACTCGATGACCTTGGAGGTCTTTTCCAACCTAAGTAATTCCATGTTTTTCTATCTTCCAGCTTTGGAAACAGCTCTCAGAACAAGAGTTTTTTATATATATACACACAGAACACCATATTCACTGACAGAGAAGCAGCAGATTTCAGAACTTTTCTGTTTAAGGTAGTAGCTACAAAAGAATCATTTTTCAAAATGCCTGCAACTAGCTAAAAGTGGCCATCCATAAGCTGATCCTTCATAATTAGTTAGATAAAAGTGTAAGCAAACTTGAAAAAAAAAAAAAAAAGAAGAAGAAGAAAAAAAAGGAGGAAAAAAAATCAAAGGGGGGGGGAAGAAGAAAGAAAACTTGCTCCAGGGAAGCAGCAACTGTTCTCTGATGTGCAGCAAGGAATTTAACATCAAAGAACTAATGTAAATGGGGCCCATTTACCTCAAAAAACAACACACCACTCCACATTCTGGAATATTTCTATTTTAAGTTTGACAGCATTATGCTTTGTACCAAAATTCAAGATTGTGTAATTTGATAGATGTCAGAAGAAAATGACCTTCAGAATGGCTAATGGTGGCAATCTTTGTTATTAAGTATGTTAAAGCTCTCTGTACAATATCTGTTTAAACTTCAGAGATCAGCAGATCACCTTTAAAGTTCATCTGATTGTACATAAAAATTCCATTTTGACTCAAAGCCTGAAACATGCACTTTCCTTATGTGCCTCTATCACTGACAGTGGGTGACTTCCTACACCAAACTCCTGTTCTTTCTCCTGCTCTCCCCACCAATCAGACAAAAATGAAAGCTGGAACTCTGTTCAGCAGTGAAAATTGCACACCAGTTCAAATATGTAATCTGAACCACCCAAAAGACCATTAAAAATAGTTGAATATCCAAAATGATGTTAACAGAATAATTAGTCAAGTACCAAATGACTTCAAGGGTTTTGAAAATGAATGATAGAAATCCTAAAATCCTATTAATATTCTATTTTACATTTCACTTTTGGAGGTCTACAAATCTTTTCCTTTTTAGTTTTTTTCATTAAACATACATCTTTAGGAGAAAAAAACCCTCTCATTCATGTGTGAAGTACTTTTCATTGGGAAAAACCCAAGAATGAATAGAAATGACTTTGACACTACCTGCACAGAGAATTGCCTTTCCACAGCACATTACAGTTCTGTGCTTAATGGGGGCCCACTGAGAACCTGCTTCTGCAAATGGTGACTTAGGAAAACCCCAAATTCCAGACTTTTTAAACCAACACAGTATTTCTAATAATTCTGAAATTATGCAGAGGAATTAAATACAGGCATTTTTAACTCTCCCAGAAAGCCTTCTGGATTTCAGCTGGGATTCCAGCTGCAGGGTGGCTGATGCCCAAAGTTACACCAGCCTTACACCAGGACACAATTATTACCTACATCTAAATGGATTCACTGAGCATCTAAATATTCCCCATCATCACTAATGCTGATTCCCAGTCAATACTGCTGTCAGCCAGGCACATTATTTAAAACAAACTGGCCTAAAATACAAGCCTTGCATATAAGACAAGGATTTAAAACCAGATTAACAGCCTGGGTTTGCCACATGCAATTGTTTAATGCTTGAACTACCCTTTACAGAAGACAATACTGGTGAGTGCATCAGGCACTTAAAGGGCTGGCAGAGAATTGTGGTTTAATGTGAAGCTGTTCTGGGACATTTTGCCAAAAGATTGCTGGGTGTGATAAGCTCTGGGCTGGGATTGTGGCCAGCACAGGCAAAGATGGCTGATTTTCCTTTGATTTACTCTCATCAATCATCTGTGAGATGACCACTGGTGAAACCAGTGTGGTGTTTTGTGGTGACAGAGATTCCTGCAAATGAAGAGATTCAAATGATCATCACAGATGTCACTTCTTCCCATCTGCCATCCATCACACTGGGCAGCTGGGGTTGAGATTTCTCATTATCTTCCTATTCACACCAGCTTTGGGGTCAGACTTTATATTAAGGCACGGTTCTTCCCCCAGCTCCACACCCCAACAAGATGGAGTAAACCTGGCGAGGATGGGGAGGCTGCAACACTTTAGGGTCCCTAAGTCACAAATACATGCCTGGATTACCATTTTAATATTTCCTGCTTTTCCTCTGTTCTGTCCAACCAAAGACAGTTATTTAAACTGAGTTTAAGATGTTACATCAAAGTGCTAGCATGTTGTTTTTCAGAGCTTTAAGAAAGAAAGCATGCACCCAACAGGAATTATTTGAGTTTTGACAAGCTGCCCTCATCCCTGAGAGATGCAGGCACCTCACTCCTCTCAAGAGCTCGGGCTCTCCCCCACTCTGACATAAAGAAGTTTCCAGAATCACTCAGGCCCAGATGTTTCTGGTGCCCACACAGCTGACACCCAGGAAAGCCACGAGGGGACAGGCTGGGAAACATCTTTGGAGATGCAAGTCACAGCTAAGCTTCCTCCACACATAGAAGGCAACAGTCCCAAGATGTGACACTGATCCACAACTTAGTTAAAGACTATTTAATCTGAGCTTTACAAAACACGATTCTTTCAGAAACTGGAGATTTCTGAGACCCAGGCACTTTTCGTGGTTCATCAGCTAAATTCACACACCTCGATTTTTGCCAAGGAGAGATTTTAAGGCTCCTGAAAGAATTACAAAGGGATAAGAATGATGTTTTTAGACTCTGCGTTGCTGTTTTAAGTTGAATTTTGTGGCAAGGACAAGCATTTACTAAGAAGACAATGAGTAGGAAAACATTCTATGCACGTATCATTTTAAGACAGAATCTTTGCTATTAAATAGAAGAAAAAGTGGGAACAAAGCACAAACTCTGTACCCCAAATTAATTTGGTATCACTAAATTAACTCGGTCACAAAGTTAACTCAAGATTTTGAAGTTACATCATTAGACAAGAGCCCAACAAAAGTTAAGCTTCTGCAGTTGGAAAGACAGACACGGAAAATAAGACCAAATCCCCCAACAAATCTATGATCTGCAGCCATCAGTGCTCCTTAGGAAGATTATGTTGGATTACTTTTTGTAGTTTTAAATACAACAAAGCTTCCCCAGCAGAGCGACAACTTGCCGGAGCCAGAGCGCGTTACTGAGCTGAGGAGAAACTTCCCAAGTCCAGCAAAGGCCCAATTAAAGAGAAAATGGAATATATTGCTCCATCATCAAAGCAATTAAAAACATAAATAAGGCATTGCAAGACTCTTAACATTCCCAATGTTTAATTATTTATCTGTTCTCCATCCTGCAGCTGTAGGTCAGAATTAACTCCTCTGAACTAAATACAGGAGAACTCTTTTGGGGATTTGTACCTTATTCATTTTCAAGCAAACATTCAAATTCATTTCAAATTCACACAAGAACTGCAACAGTTTCACCTAAATCAGATTTTCTACAAGTTAAACACCCCTCCTACACTCAGATGTGATTGTGAAACTACTTTGATCTCTGTTCCCAAATTTATTGCTCTGTGTAATCCATGACAAAATATAATGTGATTTACTGTATCTCTATATGACAGCCCAGCAGCTGACAGAACTTAATAATTTAGCATAAGAAAAAAACCCTTCTGGCACCAAAATATACAAATCATAATTGAGGCACTTTAGTATCACGTTACAATGAAGCACATGCAGACTGATCATAAGAACTTCAAAACAATTAGAATTCTTTCTCACCCATTTAATGAAGGTGGGTTTTACTCCGTGACATGTTCTGCAGCTGTAAGCAAGTCATTTTGGAGCACTTTTCTTTCTTCATATTAATGACTCTGAAGGACTAATAACATTGTTTTGCCCCTTCCCTATTTCCCAAACACTCCTTCTCCTCCAAAAAGAAGAAAAAGCCACCTGCAGCTTTTTCTCTATTATAATGATGTGAAGAAAGAGCAAATGAGTGTAAACAATGTCTTCAAATCATGCCAGTATTTAAATACACAATTATTATGTTTTACTTTAGTTTGGTCTTGATCACTGAGTATTTTTTTAAAATAAAGCTATTTGGAAATATGTTGGGGTTTTTTTTATTGCGCTGATCTAAGCAAGGGTGTGAAGGACACGTTCCATGGGCACCTTCTGCAGTGGCTTGTGCTGACTCTGGGGTTTGGGGAACTTGAAAAAGTCTTTGTGCAAAGGATGCATCACCCCAGAAACTTCCAAGCAGAGTAAGAATGTGGAGCTCGTGGACACAGGAGGATTTTCTACTTCTAATTCCAAGGAACAAACAGCAGTTACTGCTGTTTGCACAACCAAAACCACGGAGTGAAACCAGCGGTGTTGGCTGCAGGGACCGGGATCCAGGAGCAGGGAATCCTTCCTGTCACACCTGACCAGGAACCCACTCCTCACTCAAGAATTCTGAACAAGTCTAAGAATGAACTGGCTCTGTTGTTAAAATAAAAAAAAATCCACCAATAATCTCACATTACAGTCAGCACCACACTGGAAAACAGACAATGTTTTCCAAATATTATCACATGCTCAGGAATGTAAGGATAAGTAAAATTGGTTAAATTAGACAAAACGGGACCTACAGCCTTTCCCAAGACACAAGGTATTGGGGAAAAAGGGAGAGAATGAGCTCATGATTCCACTGAGCTTTAAAAAATATTTAATAAAGCTGAAATAATAATAAGCAATTGTGTATTACAAGATAAAGTCGGTGTGTTACAGGTTGTTTGGAGAGTGAAGAAAGGCTCAGGAAACGATTGAAAAAATAATTAAAACAGTTGTTCTGCCACTGGCAAAACCTCAGCATTCACCTTATCCACCATCCCCACAACTTTGTGAGCCTTGATCTTATGAATACACTCCAAAGGATAAAACCTGGAAGTTCAGGGATTGAGAAGAGGCAGCCTGTGCCCAGGTGCTGCAGAACAGGGAGGGATGTTTGGGCACACATTTGAAAAAGAAAGAGGAGACAGAAACCTCAAAAAAACCCTCTACCTGTGAATGCTTCTTCAACAGTTATTTTAGGTTGATACCAGTTGGTTAAAAACACACCAAACCCCTGAAAAACCCAGGCAAACTTCCCCAACAACTCCACAGCTATAACTGATATGACAGGACATGAGTAATGTGTGCTGAAAGATGGGCCACGTGATCGAGCTCTAATTTTAATCATATCAGACCCTGCCCTGCTGAAAGCCATCTTTTTAATTCCATATTTTGTCATAATTCATCATTTAGCCCTTGTCTGGTTCTCATTTCTTAACAGCATTGCTTCAATCATTTTCATTTTTAACCCCGTGGTGCTATTTGTGAATGCAAATAATGGTGCTTGATCGCCCTTCAGACATCAGTGAAGATATTAAAAAGTGAGCCTGTTGCTCATGGGTGCACATTTTTTTCCCCAAAATAACAGTTATACCAAATTCTCTTGGCTCCTAACTCTGGAACCAGGTTTATAAATACAGCTGATGAGCAGAAATGTGACTTGTTGTTTTCTGGATTGTTTTTTCTGAGTTTTATTTTTTTTTTAAAAGGAGATATGAGCAGAGTAACTCTGTGAATAACTGCAGCTCTTGCTTTGAAACATCTCCAGCAGGGACAGTGCCATGAATTCTGTTTAGTCTTATTTGAGTGAACTACCCCTGGGATGATTCTACCATCTTTTTCTTCATGTTTGGCTTTGTTGATTGAAGACTCTTCCAAATGGCTCCCCTGAGGGATGATGCAATTCCTGTGACCGTGTTCCTGTCCACCATCATCCTGCTTTTTCTTTGGAGGAATCAGAAGGAGCAGTGCAAAAAGGGACACACTACAGAGGAAACTGGTTTTAAAAGGATTTGTTGAAAGGTACTATCAAGACAGATTAAATAATCTGCATTTTCTTGTGTTAATATACATTAAAATATTTCCTCTTTGTGAAATATATTTCTTCTTGGTGTTTTGGCATTATATTTTGCTTTTACTTGTTCTCTTGGCATCATGTTTTGCTTTTACTTGATCTTTTGGCACCACATTTCTGGTTTTGCTAGATTTTCTCCAGCAAAGCCAAATGTATGACACTCATTTTTATTAATATTAGTTGGTGAATCACTATCGCTGTGTCAGAAACGTTCAAGAACCAAATGTAATTTAAGGTACACAGGCTCTACAAAACAAAAACAATAAAAATATTACTGCTCTGGAACAGAGAGATAATATCAGAGACAATACTTCTTGGATTATAATGAAAAAAAATTAAAGCGACTTGGGAAACATCCAACTCTTCTTGGTAAGAATTGGAGGCTCTTTAAATTATTCATAGCTGGGGCCTAAGCTAAATAATTGATGTAATAGACTCAAAACAAGTTTTAAAAAATGGCACATCTACAACTGGTAGGGATCCTGCCTGCATTCAGCAAGGACACAAACAGGTCTGCATTACAATTAGACACTATTTAATGAGATCATTACACTTGGGAGGAATACACGTCCACATTTTATGGCTGACCTATTCGCCCCCATGTAAATACCCAGGGAATCACTGCAGGGAGTGTGAAAACAGTTCCTCTGAGTGCTCCCACAAACAAAGTTATCTGCAAGTGTGGCTTCAGTCTCTGAGTTAATGAAGTGAAAGGTGTCAGATCAAAGGTTCCATCGCATCCAGTTCTCAGAAGGTCTTAGGGACAACGATGGAACCATTTTTGGTGTTAATGAAATGTGGAGTTGACAGAGAAGAAGCAGAGCTGGAGAGACAGGACTCAGAAATAGGAACTCATGGAAGGCACGAGATGCTTGTATTTTAGGAGCAGAAGTAACTGCTTAGGGGAAACTCAATACTTTTAATCAAGTATCTCTTGGAGTATCTTTCATCTCAGAAGATGTCATATTCCTTCCCTTCATCTTCTATGTCTTTGCCAGTGCTGAACAGTGTGACATCATCTGCAACAGTGCCAGAACAGATACTGTGAATCACAGATATTCCTACACATGCAGCATGAAAATATGCCCAGGGAGTGACATCCAACTGGGCTGTTTGGGGGCTGTGCTGGGTGAGGAATTAATCCAGCATCACAGAGCCTGATGCTGAAGGAGGGACTGAAATGTTCCCTAGGGCACATTACCAGTACCTTATTTGCAAATTAAATGCAAGAAGTTGCTCAGAAAATAAGTATCCATCTATAGGACACTGACTGAAGAGTTTTGAAAAGGGCCCCATTACAAAAACATTATATTGCAACAAAACTGTTAAAGTCATCAATTATTCCTAATTAAGGAAGTGGTCGCTTACAGAGTGACCTTAACTTTAAGGTCCCTGAGTATCTGAGTTTTATGTGGACTTCACACCAAATACAGGTGGAGTGATTGTACCAGATAAAAACTGTAAATATCAGATTTGATTTAAAATCACAGAAATCTCAGAGTACAACTAAGATCAATATCATTAAAATCTACAAGCAGGATCTGCATGGCTCTGGCCAGGTTTTAGGCCACCTTGGTGTGCCATCTCTCCAGAGGGAAACACTTCACAGCCTCCTTCCATCAGTACAATTGCATCCCCAAAAATAAAGTGTTTAACCCATTTTTGGAGGTTTTTTGACTACAGTTTTGTCCTGTAACCAAATATCGTGTGTGTTCAGTACAGTCAATACACAAAAATGTAAATTACTTCTCCACAAGAAAAGCAGCACTGAAAGAGAATTAGATGTTCCTGGAACCTGCATAAACCTTTAACAGAATGAGTCAAAATATCTATTTAAATATAGAAAAGAAGTCAATAAAAAGCTAAATGTTGAAAATTATTTTGAGAGAAAAAAAAACCCCCGTCATCATCTTCTCCCACTCCAGTTTACTCATGTGTGCTGCTCAAAGAGAGCTTTTTTATGAGATATTTTCAGTGTTCCAAGGTTGCTTCCTTTGAGCATTGTTAGCCTGTCCACTGCTCTGCTCGGGCCGTGCTTGCTGAATGCTCATTTCCTCTGCCAAGAAAATCCCACAGAACGTTACAAACAGCGGCGGCGGCCAAGCCCCACATCTGCACACACTCAGACTTTGCCTCCTGCTCTCAGCCATTCCTGGCAAACCTGGAACTGCTCCGAGCTTTGTGCACTCCCCTGCACCTGGCTCAGGAGAGCCCCTGCCCCCAGTGCTGCTGATGCAACCTGGAACACACCTGGCCCTGCCCAAAGCCCAGCTCCAGGGCTGTGTGTCCCCAAACATCCAACAATTGTGGAATGGGTTGAGTTGGGTTGGAGGGGACCTTAAAGATCATCCAGTGCCACCCCTCCCATGGCCAGGGACACCTTTCACTATCCCAGGGTGTTCCAAGCCCCAGTGTCCAACCTGGCCTTGGGCACTGCCAGGGGCAGCCACAGCTTCTCTGGGCACCCTGTGCCTCCCCAGCCTCACAGGGAAGGATTCCTTCCTAATAGGGTGAAACACTCTGCAGAAAAATGATCCTAAAACTTCTGTCAGCTCAACCAGGTATGTACAGAAAATGCTGAAAACACATCAGTATCTTACAGGAGCCAAGCAGGAAAAAACGTGCACAATCCCAACAATGTCCCTGGAATCTCCCACAGACACCAATCCTGACGAACCCTGAAGTCCTAAGGGAGTGCTCAGGAACTGACACTACAATAAACAGTGTCCCAGCCTTAAAGCTGAGATTTCTAAGCAACAGAAAATTAAAGACCTCAACAAATCTTGTGTCCCTAAATATCAAAAAGCTGTCTACAAACACCAACAAATATTTAAATGCTCAGTGTGCCTGTAATGAAGACTCTTCCTGCTCCTGTCTCTGCCCCTCTCTCTTCTCCTTCACATCCTCACGGCAGCAGGACGATGGGGAGGGCAATGCCACAGGAATCCTGGATCTTCTTCACCCCTTTGCAGTTCTGCTTTCCTCGTCACTGAAGTATGAATCATTTCTTTTGTATTTCCTCATGTTCACATTAGCAATGACACAAAGCAATCCACACAGAAATCAACAGTATTCCCAGAGCAGATCACAGAGGAATGAGATCCCTCACTTAAGAATGGAATGACCTTCAGAAAATCAGGCCAGTCTGTCCCACGCCTCAACTGTGAAATTCAGCTTCCCATTGGATTTTTAAGCAATCTTCACAGAATTAGCACCAAAAAGAGTAAATTTAGACAATTTTTCTCCCATTTTATCCTAAATTCCCAGGTAACAAGATCTGATAGAAAAGATTTTCATAAACAGGCTTCAAGGCTCATGCTGCAATCAAGATGCTTTCCCCCCCCCTTCTTGGATAAAATCATCTTCATCAAGGAAGGATCTAGATTTGAACTAAATTAGCTGAAACTGCTACTTTCGAGCTTTAAATGGAGTTTGGCCTCTAAGCTACTTTGAGTTTTGGGTTTTGTGGCCAATTTTCACAGCTCTACAATGCAAGACAGAAATGAAACAGAATGGGGAATGGAGATTTGAAGGTAATGCCAGGTATTTTCACAAGTCTGTGAAAGACCTTTTAACAGAGATACTTTCTTTTTTTCCCCTCCTATCTTTTACCCAACATGTGCTCTTCAGATTAGGGTAAAAATAGGGAAGTAGGTTAAAGAAAAAAAATACAATAGCAGTTAATATAGCTTAAAATTAGCAAATTTTTTGAAAAATAGAAAAAAATCCAACAAATTAGAGAAAACCAGTATTTCTGACAGCAATGACAATTCAAGACTATTGCAGATATTGCCTTATGAAGGATTATTTGTAACTTTAATTTGAGGATGTAAAGAAGTTAACTTTTCTTTTGCTATACTACACATGTAAAAAAAGATCAAAGAAAGAAAAGAATTGAGATTCAAATTCCATTTTTAAGCAAAAATGACAATGTCTTCCTGAGTTAAAATTAATCCTTTAATGATGAATTTCAAAGGTTTAAATACTTTCTGTGACCTTGGCTTTAAATAATTATGCCAAGCGGAGCTTTCCTTACATTCAGAAAAGATTCTGAATTGTTGATCACAGCCATTTTAATGGCTTCAGGCTGGCTGATTTCCAACATAATCCTCCGAATGCTCTTTAAAATTACAGACCAAGAACCTGACGCAGGTAAATGAAATGTCACTTGCACAAAGGCTGCTCAAACACTCCATGCAGATTGTTAATTTGTGCCACTGCACATCCCCTTGCAAGAAAATGTGTGATTTAGTGCCTTAATGCAATGTATAAAAGAGACTTCAACAACTATCTGCTTACACATACACAGAGTCTACCATAAATATTAAGCAGGGTTTTTTTAGTTTGGCTTTTGAAATAAAACTTGCATGTTTTAGCTCCCTAATGGGGGTGAATACTTGAATTTTAGACAGGGGTCCAAGGGATGCTCACCAAGCAGGAATGTGGGCAGTGACCCCACGGAACAGAATGGGAGGGAAGCCTTGATCAATCTGGAACATTAATTTCCATTTTCAAATCTTACCCAGAGTCCTTTCTCACTTGATGTACACCACGGGCAAAATTAGACCAGCCGCTGTGAGCAACCAGACACAATTTCCTTGTACCCTGAGCCTGAGTTTTTCCCTCCTTAAGAGCTCACCCTCTTTTTAAAGGACAAAAAGCTTAGCTAAGCAGAACCATCCTTTCCAGTGTCTTTATTCCAGCAGAGGAAGATCAGTGTGCTCCTGGCTGGCTTTACCTGTGAAATCACCTGTGCTTTTAAAGTGCTGTTGGCTCCTGAGCACCTCATGGCACCTTCCACCCCTGCTTGAGCTGCTGCCCCGCCCCAGCGTGTCCAGAGCAATGTTTTCATCACAGAACCCCAGAACACCCCACACTCATGCTGTGACTCTGGCATCCCATGGTCTGCACCTGTTTTTTCAACTCAAGTGACCCTTAAACATTTTTCCTTAGGGAAACTTTGCTCAGCTGACCTTTGGGGTGACCACTCCCCTTCTGCCCCACGGAGCTGCTCTTTGCGAATCCCTTACCTTGATCAAGGCCGCCTCTGTCTCTGTCGTGTGCTTCTTTTTCAGGTCTGAGATCACTTTTTCCATCTCCATCTTCAGACTGTTCAGTGCTGTCTCCTTGTCTCGAGCTGCCTTCACCTTCTCCCCGTCCAGCTGGAGGCTCAGTTCCAGCAGCTGATGGTTCCGCAGAGTGTTCGCCTGGATCAGCTCTTCCCTCAGCTTGCGGATTTGGTGCTCCAAACCACAGATCACCTGAGAGAAAGAGCAAACACAGTGACAAAACCCAAACCCACAGCACAAAACCAGCTCGGTTTCCTCCGAAAGGCTGTCAGCTGGGGTAGGAGCAGACTCAGAGGATGCTCTGTCCCTTTTCCTGGCCTCTCTTCTTGCTCTTCCCTTTCTCTTCCTGCACACAGATAAATACAGCTCCCCCTGACCAAAGCATTGGTAAGATGGACCTTTTTGGAGAAGAAATTGAGCTTTTGGCGTATAATCACTACATGTCCTACCCATGCCTTCTTTTCTCATCCTTAAGAAGTGACCTGCTGCCTTCTAATGAGCTATCAGAATATCATCAATCATTTATCAATCACTGCTGGCCCCCGATGGGGAGACACCAAGGGAGAGGAATCAAAGGGACAGCAATAAAGCTGTGTCACTCCTAATTCCACAGAATTCACTTTGCTACTTTACCACAGGAGTAGATACACATCTGTTACTTCAGATTACACCTGCATGTAACTCTTACTAGTTCCTTTTCTGACTCCATTTCCTCCTGGGTTTTCCGCTGGAGTACAGGAGCATCACATCTGGGACATAAAGCACTGTCCTTACAGCTAAGTGTGATGGATGACACTGAAAGCATGTCTGTGTTTTCATTCATAAATGCCATTCTGAAAATCAGCACTTTCACTACAAAAATCACACAGAATTTCCCCTTTGTCCTGCCTGTTTCACAAGGAAGTTTGCAGTTGCCTGGAATTCTTTCACAGAGGATGTGACAATACTGAGAGCAGAAACTGATGTTCTACCGAGTAAGTGCAGGTGACTCAGCTCAAGCTTATTAAAGGTTTCACAAGAAAATCTGAGGAAAAGCAGTGTATATTTAAAGTTCCCATTGTCCTGGAATGCCAGGTTCTCTCCAACTACTATTTTTCTTCTTCAGACATTTTTAATACACTGTCTGTACTCAGCTACACCATTTATTTGCAGCCTCTGAAAACCACATTACTACAAAACTTTGAAAAGGAAACATTTGTTTCTGACCAAAGTTGGGATGTGAATGACTATCAGATCTATTGCCTTGTACATTAATCTCCCAAGACAGATTCCTATAAATACTGTGATCTGAGAGAGGAAAAAAAAAATCAAGGCTTGAAAGTTTGACTATTTTTCAAGCTATTTGAACTATATGGTATAATAAAAGACATTGTCTCCCTTCAAACCTTCAGTTTGTCCTTCAGCTATCCCAGCTGTAACATGTATTAAATAATATCAACCATCTCAGAAACTTATTTTGCTTCCATGCTTTCTTAATTACTCATTGGCATTAGTCCCTACTGTGTCAAAGGTAAGAGTGTATGTATGGTAGAGAAGGAATGAGCACGTCATTTGTATACAGAACTCTACCACAGGCCACATATTTCAGCCCTATCAGCATTATCTCAAACATATGTTTCATATACTGTAATCTGTGCTAGATCCTTTCCTTCCTTTCCTGAGCTTTTCCTCTACACATGTTTAATTTCTTATTAAATCTGTATACAGACTAAAAACGTAAAGTACGTTTCAGTGTATAATTAAAATCCGCAATGTACTTTTATAATTCTTTCGGAAAATGATTTCATCTCCAGATCACAAGGACAGGACAGCCTGCCTGGCTTTTCCTTAACCAAAGCAGCACTAACTCACTGAAGATAAGAGCTGCAATTGCTGATGGGTGATATGGTCTGAGTTCCAAACTGACACACGGAGAATTTGGGGTTTTTAACAGCTGCCCCCAGTGCAAGTCCTGCCTGAAATAGCCACAATTATCTTTTAATCTGTGAGAGCTCTTTCTGAAAGTTCATTTCCCGACTTTCCATCCCTTTTTTTTTCCTCCTTTCTATTTTGAAATAGAAACCCTCCTTTAATTACAGCCCCAACACACACATACACATAGGTGAAACTAAGAAATTACATCGCTCAGAAGTTCCCTAAAAAGTTTGTTAAAATATTTAGGATAAGAAATCAGGGCTAACTTTTTATAATACAAGGAAAACTCATTCACAAATGACACTACAAGCCAAAATAAAGACTGGGTGAATTCCTGTTACACCTTTTAAGCTTTACTTCCTTCTTTATTCAATGGTTCTTATACAAAGTCATTAGAAAATGAAACACAATCCAGTGTTTTCTGTGAGGAGAAAGTAACAGCTCCCAGCCTTCAGAGCCAAAACTGGGGCCAGCCGTGAGTGAGCTGAATGTTATAGGTAAAGGAACAGTAATTAATATGCAAAGGAGCATTAATGTTGGACCTAATAGATGGCAAAAGCAGATTTGGTTCTATTAGGGAAGAAGAAAGACTCTGAAGACGGGGTGATGGCAGCGAAACTAATATGATTAAAGGAGTCCCTTTGGAGCAACTTCACTGCGAGTAAGATGATGTTAAGAGACATCTAATCTCTCCAAAGTGACTGGAAAAAGCTTATATTGGGGATCACAGACACAGTTCTTGTCAATTACTTTCAAATAAGTCCAGTTCTCACAGCCAGATTAGTTTTTCCCATAAACAAAGTCAGTGGCAGAAGCAGCTTACGCCCAACTCAGTGCCTGAGACAACTTTGTGTGACACGGATATCCCCCCACTGCTGCAGGAAATGAATCCCAAACTTTCCAGCACTAAGACTCTGCTAGTCCACATGCCAGGTTTAATAAACTATTATTAGACTTAAATGTAGGCAAATTAGGGGGAAAAAAAGAAAGCCCCAAGATGACTTAATTCTCAGTTGCAAAAAAATCCTTGAAATATAAAACTTAAGAGCAACTGTCTTTTCTTAACGATCCTGTGGGAAAATAAAAGCTGCAGTTACAAAATCTCACTTCTCAGGCTCCAGATCCAAAGGCAGGATGGTTTCTTTGTAACTTTGAGTCCTCTTTCTCAGTCTTGATTTCTCAAACTCTCCTCTGGCTGCTCAAATCTCTGTCTGGGAACCAAATGGTTTGCATGGTCCAAACAACTGATTGAGTACAAGAGCTGCTGTGAGAAAAACATACCTTAAACACCCCATCTAAGCAAATTATTATTGTGCTAAACGAGGATTAAACATAAGAAATAAAGGCTGACAGTATGTAATAGAGCCAAAATGTTACTGCCACTTGCTGCCTTTTCTGAATCAAAGTGTTGTAGTCTCTATTTCGGTGGTGTGGGTACGAGCACATGAAATAAGAGAGATCTGTATCTATTTTAGAAAGGATGCAGAAGTTTGTAGCAATTCCCAGGATGGCCATGCCACAGGAACATGCCCCAAACAAGGAAGCATTTTGTAAAATGACCATTAATCCACCTACAGGACAACAAATAGAAAGACAACACCAGCTTACACAGTTTCCCAAATGGAACAAAAATACATAAACTGTATGACAGGGATTTTTTCGTAAAGGTTTATATGACATATTTCTATGTCCCTTACATGAAGAAACTGCTGGCCAAGGTGGTGACTTCTATTTCTGTTTCAAAGAAATAACTTAGAATTCTAACTAAGAATATCTGTGCTGAAATAGTGTCATAAAAAGGGTGGGTCATAAGCCCACAGCAATTTGCCTGCAGGGAAAAAATAGACTTGAAAGAAAAAGAAGAAGGTTGGTCACTCACTTTGGCCTATTTAAAATGCCAATAAATGTACTGCATGTTATTTGGAAGGAAAACATGTGCTCTTAATTTTAAAAAGTAAATTGCATAAGAAAATATAAAGTTGGCAAAAAGTTTAAATTAAAATCTGTTGCTGATGTCTGAAACTCTGCTCCACTTACAGGCAACAAGGATGAGAAATGGACCGATTGACTATGGCCTAATTAAAACCAATAATAACACAAATTCCCTTTATTTTCCAGGAGCTCCTACTTCACCCCCATGAAGCATTTCCTTGGATCAGTTTCTGAGGAAGAGGCTGGAGCATGACGGCATCTTCACCCTCACGGGGATGAACACACGGAGCTCAGTGTCTCCCTCCTCTCAGGGCATCACACACCAAACCACATCCACCCAGCACATGCTCAGCCCCAGTGGCCAGGGCGTTTTAAAGTCACAAAAACAAGGCAGTGGAGAGTGAAGATGAAATGAACTCCTAATTTATTCCCTGAGGCACAGCTCTAGAGCCACTGAGGTGTTGCTTCAGCAGATTTACAGTAAGTGATGAAGATCTGCCAGCAGATGAAGCTGCAGTAACCTCACTGCTCTCCTTGCTGGAACAGAGCATCACTGTTAAACACGCCTGCACTTCTCAAGGGGCTCCTGACAACTCTTCAAACTGAGTTTCAGAAGTTTTCTGTGCTGGCTGGACTTGGCTCCAGTCAGAGATGAATGCACAGGGCTCACTTTGCCGTGTTTAATTTTGCTGGCATGTAACATTTTAAAAAACCTACAACAAACCCCCTGAACCTCTGAGCAGTAGCGTGGACTAGGCTGGACGATCCCAAAGATCCTCTCTAGGATAATAACCTCAAACATCAGCCTGTAAGTCACAGCCCTATTTGAGCACAGATAAGCAGCTTCTGCCTCTGCGTGCCAAGACCTTCTCAGCATTTCCTCCTTAGCAGAGCACTGAAATGAGCTGTGTGTGCTGGGAAACATCAGCTGGGCCCTCCTGAAAGGGACATTTGTCCCTCTGTGCCTCACCACGCCACCATGGTGTGACAGCAATGGATGAGGCATCCAGAACATTTGTCATTGGGCACTGGATTATTTCTGACAGGAGATCAGGCCACTCAAGGGAAAGGCAGCCTGTAATAAAAACAAATCTCATTTTGATGATGAAGAAATGAAAGGAAAATAAGGAATGAAGGAGGAACACCCAGTGATTCAGTGGTGACAATGACTCCCTTTTTACCCCTGAGCAGGGCAGTGTCCCAGAAGAGGGGGACGAAGTGTCCTGTCCCAGCCACACAGTGACTGGTGCACATTTACTGTCAAACACCTTAGAGGGGATTATCTGCTGAAAGTGGGAATCTGAACAGCTTCGGCTTTCTTGTGAGTAAACAAAGCTTTATCAAATGCTGGGAAACAGATCATACAAGTTTCTCTACCATCACAAAAACAACCAATGCCTTTAACATAAAAGAAGTATGAAAAATAAACAAATATTTGCTGCTCTAAGCTTAGAGAAGAAGTGTAGCTGTAAGAACTTCAAATGTGTGTAATGTTGATTTGTGTTTAGAACAAAATTAGTTTATATTAATTTCTACTGCAGCTTCTGCAAGGGGCAACAATCCTTCTCTTAACTGATCATACTCTGGTTTTCAGGAACTATTCTCATGATTTTTACCCTCTGGATCCTGCCAACCAAGGGCCAGGCACAGTCCTAATTGCTCTCTGATTCTTCTGTCCACAAATCATCCTACTGAGTCTGACTCACTGGTCCCACTATACCTGCTTTTCTCCATGTCAAAGGAATTCCAACTGGCCAGTCCAGCCAGCTGGCAGCTATTTGTGGCTCCTTTGTATTGAACTCAATCATGTCCATTTAAACAACTATATTAAAAATATTTTCTATACCATGGCAATTTCAATTAAAATATGTAAAGAATTTATTATCCTTTTTCTCTCGTGATTCCTAAAATCAGCAATTTGTCAATATTATGAATACTTTAAAAGATGAGATTTCATCTGCAAAGAAAACCAGTGGCACATTATCACATGGGTAATGATGTGGCAGAGCACAAATTAGCAGGGATAAGTAATAAACAGCTATTTAGCTTTCACAGCACAATCTATTACACTGTCAAGTTTAAATGCCTTTTGGGTAAGAACACACAGGCCCATAAATGTGGCATTTTAAGGGAGCAGATAAATGAAATGGTGTGAAATGAAGTGAAAATGAACAACAGTTCAGTGACCAGCAGGTTGGGCTCTGTTCCTAAGAGCACTGTTCATTCCAAGAGCATGGGGCTGTGCAAGCCCTTCCAGGGGAAAAAATGGAAATTACACCCCCACCATTATAAATAGCCCTGGACAGTGGTCTAAGACTTCCTGGAAACACTAAAATATCAGCCTCAATACCCAGAGATGCATTTTATTGCACGCTTATATAGTATTTTGTGCACACTGAAGTGTTCTCATTCTTGAGGGGAAAAAAATTCTCTCCAGAATGTTGGTTCTATTGCAGAGCTTCTTTAAAAGGAGCCATCTTCATCCTATTTATACACATTTCTCTCTATATATCCTACATGTGACTACATTGCAGTGATGGGATGAAGTTATTAATACGTTCATAAATGAAATGTCCTCAGTTTATAAATCAGGTTGGATGTTAACAAGTTTAGGTCTTGGAGGAAAACTGACACAGACCAAAGCTGTACAAACCTGCACCTGCACAGCACAAGAGAAGGGGAAGCTCTTCAGGCTCAGAATGGAGCCTGAAAATGTCCAGTGAAAAACCCTCAGTAACAGCAGTGCAGGTGACAACTAAGGGTGAGAGTGTGCAGTTCAGCAGGGTCAGAGCTCAATCCCCCCATTCCAGGATTTATGCAAACATCTATTGACTCCATCCCCACACAGCCTCAACTCCCCTCACCTTTGCACTTGTACCTCTGACATCTCTCTTGAAAATAACCCCTGGGATTTGTAAAGGGAGGTGTTGAGCTGCTAACTTACACATTCATTTCATTAATTTTAACAGCATTAAGCTGCTTTTAAAGGTCAAACCTCCTTGGTAAGATTCTTTACTTGGGATATTCCAGCACTGTGCATGCTCTGAAAAATGCCTCTAACATTTACGAATCTGATAAAAGTTTATTCCTACTAACCCTGCTTATCTATCAGGGTCTCACTTTGGTTTGGGGACTGGTTTAACACCACCCTACCTGTACAGTGCTGCTGGAGGGAAGCACCACTCACCTCTGGTATCCAAACCATGGCAGCACCCCCCTCACCACAACTCCTGCACTGAACATCATCTCAAGGAAGGTCCAGCACCCTTCAAGAAGAGATTTTACTTTTTAGCAAAGTATTTGCTCTGTCTTGTCTAATCCTCTTTACCATTTCCTGAAACACAGTGGAAGTGTTGACTCACAAAGAACAATAGTTATCTTCTGTTCAGCTCCACTTCCAATAAAATTAAGGAAAAATGAGTCTGCTGTGCCATTCCCATAAATAAACATGCTTAAACACCTGCCAGGAAAGGACTAATTTCCTTCTGTCTTTCTACCCAGAATTTTAATGGAGACACTCAAATGGGCACATAATCTACATAACTTCATTAATGGAACTTAAATATGATGGAGATAAGAAAATAAATCAGCTATAATTAACAGGTAATTTAACCCCCAAACTTTCACTGACTCTGCCAGGTATCTCTGAAGGCTGAAAAGCAACAAGCAACACACAGGTAACAAAAAGCCACTAGGGAAAAGTTACACTGAAAATATTGGCCTCACTCTGCTTTCTACATCTTAGAAAGGGGCAGCACATTTTTGAGATCTGCTGTGACATGACATTAAGCAAAACATAAATTCTGATGATTTTTTTTTTTTTTGCAAAAGAACTGCACTGAAGTAGATCTGGACTTTTACAGAAGTCAGTCAGCTGCCTAAATCCCAGTTAATGTAAATGGCACTTAAGCTACAAACTGGGCTTAAAAAAAAAAGGAGAGGGGGGGGGAAGAAGGAAAATCAGACATCCATTTGAACAGCTCCACAAAGAGCTTAAAATTAACAGAGCTTATTTCCATTTCTTAATTTACATAAGTACATTTGATTCCAATTTAGTTAACAGCAGCTAGAAAGCAGAACTTCATCTAGCTTGGTTATTGTCACTGCCTTCCCAACAGAATGAGTTTTAGTTGAAGGGAAGAACCTTGAGCTTACACGTGTAACAAAACAATGCTGAGAACTGGTGAGCCAAAGGATTACTCACCAAGTTGAAATTGAGATAAATGTAAATACATTTTCCATTACACTGTTCTAAGACCTGTAACAGACTTGGCCCTCTTGCCTTGGAGGATAATTCAGAGCAGTTTCTCTCCTTCCCTGATTTACTGTATTTGCTTTGAAACAGATTAGTGAGACAAAAATTAGAAATTCTGCCTTCTTTCTCCTCTCCTTTTATCTGATGAAAGGAATGTTTACCTTTGTACTCTTCCTTGTACAAACAAAATGATTTGAAAAAAACTGCTAAGGGACCTGCCAGGAAGGGACTAATTTCCTTCTGTCTTTCTACCCAGAATTTTAATGGAGATACTCAAATGGGCACATAACAATCTACATAACTTCATTAATGGAACTTAAATATGATGGAGATAGAAAATAAATCAGCTATAAATACTTGTTTAATGCAGTGATCCCCTACAAGGACTTAATGCTGAGTGGCTAAAAAAATAAAATAAAACCTGTATGTTAACATCAGGTTTCCGGCATTGTACAATGCACAACAATCCATCCCTAAATGATGATTGATGCAAATGACACCAAGCATCTTCCCTGTTTTCCTTTATGAAAAATTTTAATTTCTGCCTTTCAGGATGAAAGGAAAATATTCCTTTCAGATCAATGTTAAAGATACGTTCAGTTCTGAAATAACATTGGAGTAAAGCTTGTTCTGAAAGTGAGGAAAAACTACTGATATTTAAGGAAGGACAGGAATTTCCTGCAATGGAATCCAGAAATGGAGCCTAGAGATCTCTGCAGTGGCCTGGGAAGAACCACCTGTCAATCTCAGAGCACTCTGTGTCCAGCAGCCCCTAAGTCAAAGCTTTTAAAAAACATTTGCATTTAAATTTTCCACATATTAAATTTAAAAGCATTAACATTTCCGGGACAATGTGTAATGCTGATTTAAATGCAGACACAATGTATTGCAGATTTAAGGATTACTACAGACATTCATCTCTACGAGGCAGCAAAATTAAACATATTAGAATTCCCAATTTGTCCCCAGAAAAGGAACATGCTGAATTGTTTATGAGAATGTCTTTGCTGTCAACAATAGAAAAGATTTCACTGTAAGTACAAGAGCAAAAACAACCCCATGCCTCAAAAAAACCCAAAAAACCAAAAAATCACCCACCTAGAAGACCATCAAACACTTTTATTTTGGATGCATTTGTTGATCAAAACACACAACTTTTGAATATTCCCAAGTTTTACCTCACACATCCCAGAAGGGTTTTACGACGACTGTAATGGAAATGGCATCGACACAAAACCTGACAGGACAAACCAAAGACAAGATGCAGATAAAAAGCCTCAGTAATCAGCTGTCCATGCATGAATTTAATTTCTGAAGTTCACAGTTGTAGAAAAGCCCACTTTGGACAGCCAGGTCCTCTGCCAGACCCATCTCAACAGGCCCCTGAGGAACGCTCCCAGCTCACGCCTCTGTCCAGGCCCTGCCCTCACTGTTACTGAGGTGAAAAAGAGAAAGTTTTCAAAACTCCACCATAATTACAGGAAGACAACTAAGGAACCCAATGCTGTCATTCTCTGGGCCAACAACACAGGATTTCAATGCACCACCTGCCCTATTCTGCTCTGCTTAAGGATGCCAAGCAGCAGGAACCTCTCTCATTTCTGATGTCACACTGCTACAGGGAAGGTGACAGTCTTTAACCGAACATTGAAGCCCTTGTTCTCAGCCTCATGACTGGCAATATGTGTGGGCAGGAATCCTGAACTCCACCAACTCCAGAAATAAAAGTTGTATCACTCATAGGTTTAGATTTAAGAGAAATAATCAGCCTCTGACTGTACAGATCCCTCATTTCTGCATTGCAGCAACAACAGCTGCAGTATTCCTGTTAGTCAGTTGTGGTAAATTCTCATCCTCACGTTAGCTGCTTACACAAATAAGATGAAGAATTACACAAACAGGTCCAACTTTTGGCTTTCTCCTTTTCAAATCAATTTCTCACTGGAAGAAGTACATTCTAGTAGTCTGTGTCTAGAGACAATCCTGATATAAACCACATAAATGTGTCATCTCCATCTGAGGAGGAAAATCCTAGAGAAGGTGATCTTTAACCAGCTCAGGTGTTAGGCTGGAATTGAGGGCATCAGGTGATGGTACCTATTGCCACACACATGCAGCTGATGCTGGTTCAAGTCTCCCTCCCTGCACCTTCAGCCTCCAGTGCTGGTTGCACATCATCTCCACAGTGGCTCTCCTGAGTTCAGAGACCTTTTGGAACCTCCTGCTCCAAAGCTCCCAGTTCAGAAAGATGACATCAATCACAGGATGATCTGTTCAAAAGAAATGAAAACTGTCCCTAACATTTCTTCTCTTGAAATCGAGAGGGTTTTTGGCTCAGTATCTTCCTCTGGCACCTTTCTGTTGATCTCTGTCCTTTTCATCCTTCTCAGTTTGTCCTTGAATTCAGCTGATGCCACTTCGTTTTCTGAATGACAAATAAGCCACTGCATCCTGGGGCAGGAATTCTTGAGATTTATTTATGCAACTGTTTTGGATCTACTGTACTCTGAATAAATATTAATACACAGTTTAAATATAAAAGTCTAAATACACACTAAACATGCAGACTCTATGAAACAGCAGTCAAATAAAATAACCCATTTAGAAAGGCCCATGTTTATATTTACTACTGTCTCAAAAAAAATCCAGCCCCAAAACACAACTTCAAAATTGCACTGAGAAATCAGAAGAAGTGTACTACTCCTGAACTGACTATTCTGGCAGGGAACAGCTGTGGGAAGGGTTTGAAGGAGAAACTCTTGACTGGAGGCAGAGCACCAAATGGAGCTGGCTCCTTTCTGTGTATCAGCCTTCTAAGGGGAAGGAATTTGCAGACTTTTGAAACCTGCTGCTTTCCTTCTCTGGAAAGCATCACAATCTTACTCTGTGAAAATAAATAAGGAATCATGACTTTGTAGCACATTTTTATTAACACAAAGATCAGGGAGCTAGCAGAGAGATTGTTTCTTGGATACCTTGAGGTGGTAGTTTTGACAAATGGCTTCTGATGCACTTGTGAGACAGAGATTTTGGCTTTCCCCACACACAGGCCTAATTACCACATTAATGAAGGCCATGGCTATAAAGGAATAGCAGGGCTGTCTCTGCTAAACCTCCTTGAAACTCAGGCACAGAAAAACAAACATTGCCTTCCATATAAATGGCTGCTTTAGGAGCCATTACTGATTAATCCTGTGTATTCCCTCCAAGCCTCTGATGCCAGAGATGCCAAAGAAACCTTATCACAAGGGTTTGTTTGCACAGCTTCAGCAATGAGAGTAATCCACTAAGTATCCCACACAATACTCAGGTAGAGCAGGTAGGAATTAATTGGTACCTTTCCCACCCACCCCCCCGGAATTTCTGATGCTGAAACTGTTTTTCCCTTCATTGAACCAGCTCGGCCTAGACTGGCTTGTCCCGCAGTGACATGTATATTGAATACAAATCAGACAGCAGAGCTTTAAATCTGTGTTGCAGCTCTCATTTCCAATTCGAGAACTGTACTATAATCATAAGCTTCTGGTGGATGAAAGGAAATCAGCTCTCTGAATATTAGCTAATGCCACATTTGCAAGTCCTGAAGAGATCTGTGCTGTTTAAAAAAAAAAAAAAATAGATCATTTCTCGTGAACCTATATATATGAATCGCTTTGTACTGCTCGACTGATAGAAGCGATGCCTGTGCTGGGATTAAACCCTTTTCATCATAAAACCTCATCTGGTTCGGAGTCCAAGTCCATCAAACCTTTTCCCTTTAAAGTCCCGCCTTTGATTCTACATCAATTTATTCAAACCGCAGCTGGGTGGCTGAAAACGAAAGGACAGCATCATTTAAACCAACCATGTTCCTAACTTGAAAGAAGGACTATAATTAAAAAAATGGGCATAAAAGAATGGAAATGGGATAATATTTTTTAATGGTAGTTCAAAGGCCGACAGATGTCAGAGCCTTTGAAGATGTCAGTACACTGAGCAAGGAGTTGCCATTAAATAGTTTGCCTGAGAGGTGAAGCAGCTTTTTAATGACTGAAAAAGCCCTTGCAGACACATCCTTGTGTTTTTAATTTGTCAGAGTTTCTGCAGTATTTTCTGATTAATGACACATGATTATAACTGCATAGCACACATATTTTTATACTTTGTTAAATGAATACTTTATTCCACATTCCTTCAGTGCCAGATAAAAACAGGAAAGCTTTACTAGAGTCCAAAACTATTCAGATTGCTTAAATATTTATGGTAATTTGAGGGGATTGGCCAGATCCAGAGCTTCTATGTGTTGCTACCTTTTGTTCTTTAATGGAGCTATTACTAGTGCCACCGCAATGTGCATGCATTAAGTGAGCATGTGACCCAGTAATGCATTGTGCCCTGCTTGTGCCCTAAACAATCAGAGCTTTCATAATTCACTGATGAACAAAGTCATCAAATCAAAATAACATTTAGAAAAATCCTAGGGTTGATCCTGAACAATACAAACAATGGCTGCCAATGTATTGTAAGTGGAAAATAACTTTTCCAAGGGAAAAAGCCTATTGCTAGGAAACATCATGTTCAGAAGAAAAACACCAATATTTAGAAACGCAGATAAAATCCCCATCTTGGGCTGAGAAGATGCTCCTGCAGCATCCTTCAGCTCTCTCTTAACATATGCAAATTTTTTCGATTTTCCCCACAAATGGAAAATGTAGTAGCCTGAAACACAGGGACAATTTCTTTTGCTGCCAGGAAAAAGCTCTCCCATGACTACAATAGCCTTTTGTGGCTTCCTGCCAAGCTGAGCAGGTACAGCCCAGGGACAGCCCAGCCCTGGGCAGGGACAGGAAAAGCCAGCACTGCGTGCCCTACCTTGTATCACACCTCAGAGCATCACTCACATGAGAACACAGTCATTACAAGGGAATTTGATTAATGTGCTGCTCCTTCTGCTCTTCCAGCCTACATTCAGCTTGTAATTGGATCATAAATAGAAATGTGATGGACTCAGCTAAAAGCCTGCAGAGATTGGAGGTGCTGTAGCAGAGCTTTGTGAAATGAGTTGCTGTTCTGCCCTGAATATTGACAGGATTTCATAAGTAGAAATATCTGGCTTGTTGCAATCCATTATCATCAGGAATCTCTGTGTAACACCCCCCTCAGGAAACTCCTGGAGGGGAGGGAGGTGGCTCTGGACACTCACTGCTCCACGGATCTGCAGCAGGAGATGAAGGAAGCCGCGAGCCAGGGGCGCTCTGCTGCGTGTCCCAAACACTGCACAGTTATCCTGCTGCACAAGCAAGCACTGCAAAGCTTGAAAAGGGAAAAGAATATGGCTGCAGAGAGAAAAAAACATAATTCTGAAATGGAATTCCCCCACATGTATTTATTGAATGGAAACAGAGCCCTGCTAGGAAGAAACATGTGGAGTTAGAGTTCTGCTGTAAAGAACATGGAGAATTGGACAACTCCCAGTACAGACAGTTGTAATCCCATTCCCAGCTAACCTGCAGCCTTCCTCCTTGAGTCATTCCACAGTTACCTTCAAAGACAGTTTTATTTAAAAAGCAAATCAAACCCTAACCTACATCATTAGACCACTTGGCCTTATCATGAATCTCATGTAGATTTGAATGCTCAGCCTACATTAATGTTACATTACACACTTTTGCCATTTTCCTAGAAAACAAACGACATGTGGGAACAGGCAGGAAGCTGCTCAGCAGGATGGGGTGGAGCAGCCCCCAGAGAAGAGCTCATTCCCTCTTCCATCCCCATCTCAGGAGCTGGGCAGGTCCTGGATACCTGAGGTGCTCAGCAAGGGTTGGGAAAGGGACATGCTCTGGATGGAAGAAAGCAAACGAGCAAGATCTACACATCCAAAAGGCCCTTGATGTCAAGGGCAGTAAAGAAATCTGTTCAAAATTCAGTTATTATTTTGGCACTGTGGTAAAAATAGCAGAATAAAACGCTGAATTTCAAGCAGTTACAGCTGAGCTGAAATAAACCTTCAGAGAACAAAGAAAAGGCACTTCTCAAAGGTGTGGGACTTTCTACAGAATTCCAAATTAATTACACAAACTAAAGGAACGTTACTCACAAAAGATGCATCAGAATTCTGAATAAACATTATAAAGTTCTTCTAAAATGGGAAATATCAGACATCCTGAAAATAATGTTTTGCTACAAGCACAATATAAGCAGACAAAGCTGAGCCATTCAGACTCTATCCATTAGAGGGCAATAATACATATACACACACTCAGACACACACATACATATATACAAACACACTCCCTCACGTATCCTAAACTGATTTTAGCAGGAAAAAAAATATTTTCTGTCTAATGTTACTAATGGTATATTGACAGCTTGAGACCTGTTCCCTTCACTCCCCCTGCACTCCCCAACAACAGCATCCAACAGATAAAAGGAAGAGTAACAAATTATTCTTTAAATTTGCTTTCCCATGAGGAAATGCATGCAATACACAGCCTCAGATGGCTTGCAGTTAGTTATTACTAAACTTGAGTAGGCTGAACAACCAGCATGTCTGTAAGCATGGGAACCATTCCAGGGGTTCCCAAACTTTGAACAGACAAAAATGTTCTTCATGTGCTCATCTCCCACCTCAGTCAAACACTTTTCCTTTTCCTTGCAATGACACAAGAACCTTTGATAGCAGCAGCCGCTGCAGACATGGCAAGGGGCCAGCACACTTCAGCTGCCCCTTAGAGCCACAGACAAATCATGGAAGGGCATTTTTTGATGTTCCTAGAGGCACTCAAAGGGGGCAGCTCATGTGCCATATCTTCTGCTTCCCTGCTCCAACCATGCCAACCTACAGAGAAATCAGCTGATAAACCTTGTTTATCTCAGGTCCCCAACCTTCAGTTGCCCCCACTTGCAGCACCCCACAAGCACAATTATGATATCAGCTCTCAGGGACAGGAACTGTCTGTTGTTCCATGTTTTCACTAACACTACATAGACTCAGACCCCCGAGAGGATTCCAGCAATACAAATAATTACCAGCAGCCCCTAAACTACTGCTTGTCAACATCTCATTAGTTACAGGACTACTGGAGTTCACAGGGACATACAGGCAGCTGGATCAGTCACTTAATGACCAGTAACTCCTGTGAGCATCCACACTCCACTGATTTGTGTTTGGGGTGGCAATTTTCCTTTTGTTTGTTTGTGGGCTTTTTGCTTGTTTCTGCTTTGTTTGGGTTTCTTAAAAACATATTACTCTGCAATTACCAATCCCTGCTCCCTTAAAAACAGCAATTCAAGTAACAATGTCATCTACCAGCTTACTGCTTTCATCCACTGCTGAATAAATATTAATTTTAATTTAAACTAGAGGTTTCATTGAAGATCTGAATTTCACAGGGTCCAAGATGAAGATGTAGAGTAACACACTGGTCCTGTTGCTACCCCAGCCTGGACACAGGTACTCTCCAGCCCAGAAATCCCCAAGGATACCAAATACAGCAGCAGAACATGCAGCTTCCTTCAAATCTTCCAGTGTACTCTGTGTTTGCAGCAGCTGCCTTTCCAAAAATCACATTCTCTGCTGTTTCTCTTTTCTAAATTCATTTTACAGATGCCAATACAGCAGAAAGCAGAGTCTACAAAAGAACTCAAGCTGTCAGAGACAACTTTAGAAGAACTGTATCACCTGTGTGGAAGATGGAGTTCACTCTTCATGGGATTTTCAGATCTGTTTCAAGTGCAAACACTGTGTCAGAGGGTTTTGTCCCCTTTTTTTTTTTTCCTTTTTTTCCCCCTTAGACTACCTTAGTGATGGTTTTATGAACTCTGAAGAACAACTCTAAAACCTGAAAACAGAATATTCACAATCAGGCCAATATTTCAGGGGTCAAAAGTAAAGTTTTCTTATTTGCAGTATTTTAGGAGGATTTTCAGAGACATGAATACCAATGACTCTGAGATATGTAATTGCAGTTTGAAATATATTGTTTTCTCCATTAAACAGAAATCTACAGCATCCCTGACATCGATTCCTGTCATTTTGTCATGATAAACACTCAGGTATTAAGTACCTTCCACATCATGCACCCAGGCATGATTCCAATTAGCGCTGAATAGAAGACAAAATGTCAGCTTAATAAGCTTCAATTTGCAGAGTCTTTGAACACTCGATGATATCATCACTTTGCCAATCATTTCTTGTACTTTGGCTGCTTTTTTTGCACCTCACCCTCCCTGTCAAAAGGAAGTCTTTCAAATCCACAGAAAGAGAAGACATGAACAACGTCAGTCATTGGTCTGACTGAGCTAAAAGATCCAAAAATGACTCCCCAATACATCAACAGAGAACTATGATGTGCACAATACTCCCTCAAAGCTAATTTGCTGCCAACATGTAGAGTAATTGGGGGAAAAAAGTCTACTTTAAAGTCATACTGTGAAAAATATTTTCTTGCATGAAATCAACACTAAAGACCTTAAATCACTGTCACAGTCTCTGCCACTCGTTCAAATGAAGAAACAGTTTTTGTTCGGGTAAGGTGACAATCATTTCTTCAAAGGTGACTGGGCCAAGGAACAGCTCTGCTGTCTGACTCCACACTGAAAATAATCCCTGTACTTTAAAATAACGGAATTTATTTCTAATTTGTTTCTTTAAAAAAAAAGAAAAATATTTTCAAAGAGACAAATTGGAGAGAAGGTAAGCACAAAGAGCATACCTTCTGTAAGCTCAAATGTCTGAGGCCAGCACAAGCCCACAGCCCTCAGCTGAGGACTCATGATGTTTTCTCTATCTGGACTATCCCCAAATGCAGAACCCAAAATCCCTGCTCTTATCTGGGTGTGAAGGAAACCAGAAACACCAAATGGCAGCAGAAAAGACAAGAGATAATGAATCAGGACGGGAAGTGTGGAGTGATACCAAGAACCACGTGGGCTCTGCAGGGCTGTGCCAGGGCCCACACTTCAGAGGTGGGACGGGAAATGGGCTCTCCTGAGCTGGATCCCTGCAGGAGATGGTCCCAGAGCACACAGCCAGTGCCCCAAGGGCTGCACCACCCAGGTCCAGCAGACTCCTGGCACTGCACTGCTCTGCCCCATCTCCCTGGCTTGCACATCCCAGAGAACCCAGTCGGGAGCCCTTTGCTGGCACCTCTTTGTTACTCAGGGCTCAGGGGACAGGGGGACAAAGCCCAGCCCAGTCCCTGCGGGGTGTGGTGTGCCCAGAGTCACTGCTCTGGGGGAAAGGGGCTGGAGCAGCTGGGCAGGGCTGGATCTGGGCTCCTGGAGCTGGGAGCACACACCGGCCATGGCACCGGGGCGGGAGCAGGGCTGAAAGAGTGCACAGCATTTGGCTGCCCCTCCATGGGATGGGACAGCAAATTCCATACTTCTGAGGCAGCAAAGACTTTGAGGAGTTGCTACAATCACCGGGGTTGGGCCAGTGGGGAAACAGCTGCAGAGATTTTACTGGTGAAACACTCGACCCCGTGTCCGTGCCAGCAATATCATCCCAGCCCCGCAGAGAACCCACCATGGGGGCCTGGGGCTGCTCCCCCTGGCAGCTCCTGTCTGTGGAACACAGGAAAACCAGAGGAGGCTCCCATATTTCTTTCTGGCTAAAGCAGCACGGGGAGGAACAGGCAGAGCAGTGGTGGGGCACGCAGGGCAATGCAATTTGCCATAAGCATCTCAGCTGCAATTTGTTACTGGTTTTCCACTTGAAGGTTCCTTTATAATACTTTAATGTGGGAGCGTGCAGAGCTGTATGGATGGGCTCATATTTCTCAGCTGACATATCTTCAGCCAAAGTATGTCAGCTACAGGAGAGGGCAAGGCTTTGCACTGGCTCTGGGATTTCTTCTTCCCCCATCAGAAACCACATAAAAGAAAAACACAAATAAATCAGCTCTCCAAAATCGCTATTTATTACCTCATCATGAAACCATCTACTGGACCCTGCAGTGGTATTGAGTAATATCATTACTTAAACCATAAAGAGGTTGTATTTATTACTCAAAATTGGGAAAATTAGCATCCATATGGATCTTATTGTTTTACGAGCAGTATTGCTGCCAAAACAAGTGGTGTTAACATTCCAAACTACAGATTGTCACCATTTCTCACCCAGTGTCTCATTCTTTCACTTGGTATTTAAAATACCTTTGAATTGAGGAACTGAGCAGATCATAGAATCTCTCCTATCAAGATTATATCATTTAACAGCCAGACTACTGTTCAAAACTTGATTTATGGTGGCAGTGAGTGAATGGAATTAACATCTGATGACCTAAGGAAGAGAGACTAAATTGATTTTGGATAATCTTTCTTTAGAAAAGGGATGAGAGAAAAAGCACACTTAAGAAATTTAACTACTTAATTTGCAATACACAGCACCTTAGTAAGTAATCACAGACAGGACACCCTAACCTCCATCCCTGGAAAAATGATGGCACGAAAACTCCACGAAATTAATTTCCAGGCACAGGAAGCATAAAATGGTTACTGGGAACAGCAAGCCGGATAAACCAGGGCAAGGCAGGCTTGAATAAAGTGATTGTCTTCTGCAGTGAAAGGGGAGAAGTGTCAGTGTCATTTATCTTGATTTCAGCAAGGTTTTGATACAGACCTTACAGAGTCTGTACGGTCTAACTGAAGGGACACAGGACTGGAGGGATGAGCAGAGACCTCTCTCCAGTGTGAGCAGCCCCACAGGACCCACAGGGTTTGAACAGGAGGAGTCAAGAGTCAGCAAGAAGTGGCACTTCTTAAAGTTCAGATGGAGCTGATACAGCTGAACACCTGCACCAAAGCCCGGGATGATGGACACAAGGACTCTGTGCCATACTGTGGCTGGCATTTCCTGGGTGAGCAGTCAGCGTGGATGGACACCAGGCTGCCATCCACTGGGACTTCAAGCACTGCAAGCTGAGGAATGGGCCACCAGGACCTGCAGGGAGTTCACCAAGCCAGGTTTATTCAGCCTGGAGAACTAAACACCAAAGAAAAACTGATTTGCTGTCTTCAACTGAGCGTAAGGAATTGTGGAGTAGACAGAGGCAGACTCTGCTTGAAGGAAAGGCAAGAACCTACAGATCCAAATTTTAACAACAGATATTCCAGCTGCATATCCAGGAGAAGGGATTTCACACTGGATTGGTAAAGCACTGGAGCATATGGCTCAAGAAGACTGGGAAATCTCCACCAGTGCAGGTTTTTCAAAACTCAGCTCTGGACTTGGCCCTGAGCAACATGATGTGGTTTTGAAGTCAGACCTGCTTTGAGCAGGAGGTTGGGCACGGTGACCTCCAGAGGTCCTTCCAACCCAAATTATTCTATGATGCTGTGAAAAAACTCCAGAATGAATGCTGGTCTCCCATTAGAGGATGTCCCTTCAGCACTCAGGGGAATGTTTGAAGTGGATGGCACTGCTGCTTTCCAAATTGCTGCACTTGTTCTATGGACTAGGAGAAGTCAACTTCCTTCCATTCAACAACTGTCTCAAACACATTACAAGGTAACAGAAAAAGCAATTTTCAAAAGAACTAAAAAACATTAATAAAGTTGTGAGTAAGCATTCCCTCCTCTGTGCAGCAGACATTTACTGAGTAAGTTTAGTTGTAATATTTGGAACAATCCAATATCAGAGAAACTACACTCTGAAGATCTGGACACAATTGGAAGTAATATCAATAAGCAAATTCAGAGTCTGGCTTTGCCATACACTGATCTTCACAAGCTCCTTCAATCAAATCAAGAGATTAAGAGATCAATCAGATCAAATTCAAGAGATCTTATTGTAAATCGATGATTTCTGCAGACTAACAGTATTTTTGCCTCTCTGCTTAGAAATTACATTACACCACCACAAATGCTGCAGTTACTACCTGTTTGCACATGCACCTGCTTGTACTTGATAATTTCTGAGTTCAGGATTCCTTAATGTAACTTTAAGGTGAGAAATGATTTCACACCACGTACAGCTTATTGTCTGTTAATCATTCCTTGCAGCCATCACACACAAACCCTGCCTGCAAAGCCACACCTAGTGGATGTGTTAAAACCTGGCATAAAGATCCTTTATATGATGAGCAAAACTGATCTCATTTCTATTCAGAGAAATTAATCTATGTTTATTAACATCTATGCAGGAAATAATCACTTCTTCCTAATCAAGAAGTGCTGGTATAACATAAAATTACTGCCATACAATTACACTCTGCCCCACACAAGTGAAATTATACACTCCACCTGCAGCTGCCAATATTTAAAATGAAACAAAAAAGAATATAAAAAAACACTGATTGCAATGTTATAATAACTACCAGATATATTCAATGTCATATTATAGAAACAGAAAGTCCATGTTGCTGAAAAGAACTCCATCTCAGATTCAGAGTTCTTATTATGTGATGAGCTAGTTTCTATGGCAACTGCTTTCTCTTTTACATACACTGTAGACAGCACAAAATGTCTGTTGTCTCCTAAGTTAAGTTAACATTTTTAATCAGCAGATGACAATTTGTGCACTATAATGTATGTCTTCCAAAAAAATCTTTAAATATTTCAAGTGCTGAGATGACTGAAGTATAAAAGGAGAGAGTGAAGTCACACCTCCCGCCCCAAATTCCTCACAATCCAATTTCGGTCCTAATGAAAAGAGTGAGAGTCGAGGAAAAACGTTGGAGACATCAGAGATAATCACCCACTATGGCACAAGGACACTTTGAAGGGTGCATGAAGTGAGGGAGTGGCAGATGTTCACAGCTGGATCAACAGGTGCTTGAAAGGTGTCCCAAGCCGAGGCAGCAGCTCAGCCAGAGCGGGACACAGGAACACAAACGTGGCAAGGTGGGTTCACCTGAGCAGGGATGGGGATGTGCTCAGGACACCCAGACCCTGATGGAGAGAACACTGAGCCTGCACTGTCTGCTCAGTTCAGAGCAAAGGCTCATTTTTAACTCTTATCTCAAAGATTATGCCAATGATGCAGCTCAAACTCTTCCCACAGCTCCCCTGCATTTACTCAAGTGAAAATCAGCTCTGTGGCTTCACAGTATTTGAGTATTTCCACAAGAAACTGTGGCATTTGACCATTTCACAGCAATGCTCTGACTGAAAGCCCAGTGTGAACATCTCCATAGGACCCAACACCAGAGCCCTGATTTCAGCAGATATTCCCCATCCATGGCAGCCCTGAGTCAGCAGACTGTGAGTAACAACCAAGGAAAACCACACAAGTGCTGCAACAAATATTTGGTACTTTAAATACTTTACATCAAAAGTCATGTTCATTATCCTGGGCTGACTGGTGGTAGATTAAACATGCAGCAATATAGCCAAAAGCTTTTGTTTGGGAAAGGCTAAAAGGGAATGGCTGTCTGTCTACAGGAGTCTGACTGGCAGCCCAAGAGCCACTCTCTAAGCAAAATACAACAAACAAATATTTAAATTGCAACTCCAGGATTCAGATTGGCTGCAGAGGAAGCCTGCATTGCAAGCAATGCATTTCTTCTCATGCCAAAGACATCTTCTGCTAAGAAAAGGAAAGGAAGTGAATGAAAAAAATGAGTCATATAATTTATTTACTCCAAATTGTAAACAGATGTGCCTTCAGTAGCACCATCAGCATTTGAATGTTTCCCAGGCTACCTCTATCTGTACCTTCCAGATCCCCTCAAGCAAATTGCTTCTACTGACACTGGGAGAATAACCATGTTGGAACTGGTGTCTGGAGATATTAAAACAGTTACAGGAAGCAGAAGAGTTGATCAGTGATTTATCTGTAAGTAACAATAGGTTCTTTCAGATCAAAGTTGAAGAGATTCTCCTATTCTGAAAAAAATGCTCCCCAAATCCTTCTTATTAATTTCTTATTAATATAGTACTGCAAAGTTACTGCTGCTGCAGTATTTGCATCCAGACAGAAACTGGGCATGAGTTGGGTATTTAGCTATCACTAAACAAGTAGGTAATGTCTCTGTTGGGTTTTTTCTGTATTTTCTCTTGTCGATAGCTGACAGAGCTCTGCAGCAGACACACAGCAGCACAGCCACCCTTCATACATTCATGGAGCCAAGATAAATGTCCTCTGTTTCCCCCACTTGGCTGATACACTAATTATCTACGCAGAACCACAAACATACACCAAGAACCTGCTGGAATGAAAAATAACTATCATTGCTGGAATGAAAATAGTGATTGCTACTGGTTTTTTTTATTTTAACTCCACAGGCTCAAATTAATTCAGACAAAACCAGGTGCAAAGCAATAGCTGCAGAAAGACTGTTGATCCCAAGTGCAAAGAAATAAATTTCTGAAGAGAAGCCAGAAAAGAAGTGATGGAATGTGCTGTACATGGGACATCAGGGGAGGAGCCACTGATTTCTGAGAAGGGAAAGCAAACCAGGATGGTAAAGGCCAAGAGGATTATGGAAAGTTCACAAAGTAAGAGAGGAAAAAGGAAAAGGATCCTTCAGCAATGGGATAACACCTTATTAAACTTCTTACCACCCCCAGCATGTTTGTTGGGGTTTTTTGTAACAAGCTCTGCTCTCAACGTTTGTGTTCACAGAGCTTCAGAACTACTCAAGGTTTTTCTTTCCCAACCAATAAAGGTTTCTTGAGAGCCCCAGGACACCCCAAAAGAGCAGTGATCTCCCAGAGCAGCCTCATTTTTGAGAGCACAAACGTTGCCTGTTAAAATGAAATGCCGTGACATCAGTGACACCCGCGGGCAGAACGTGCCCGAGCACTCCAGCTGCTCTTGACCCAATTACGACTGGATGAACACAGTGGCCTGGCCAATTATCTCAGAACAGAACCTGGGAAGAGGATTCAGCTTCCTCATGGAAACTTTCTTTCCTCTTCTTTAGTGCCAAGCGCTGTATTTGATGTCACAGGGGTACATTTTATTTCTTCTTCTTGCCCAAAGGTCAACGGTGGAAGAACGAGCAGGAAAATGATCCAACTCTGTACAGCAGCTGGAACATGGAAATCTTTTGAGCTGGTTGAGGACACGAGGCAGATGCTGGGGAGAGAAGGACATTCAAAGGATAAAGGGGAAATATGAGGGCATAACTGGAGCCACAGACACCTCAGCCCCTCCGCTTCAGTTATTAAAATTTCCTAACTTTGCTATTTCATTTCGCCAAGCCAACTGGATATATTCTCTGTGACCTGAAGCCTTCTTTCAGAAAATCAGTAGCAAGACCTTTATTAAAACAAAGGAAGGTTTCCATCACACAAGGACCTCCCTGTTTTGTGAACTGATGGATAAACTAAAATTACTGAGAGAGGTGCGGAATGAATGAGCAAACTTAAGAATGCTCCTAAAGAAAATCCAAAAATCTAAATTAAATAGAAGTAGTAAGTCAAAACTAGCCTTTAAAAAAAGCCATAATCCTGCGTGATTAGCTACTGTTTAAAGAGTAACAACATTATGGCAGTTCATAGAAAACGTACAGGATTTAAAAGCCTACAAGAACACAGCATGGCATAAAAGCCTTTGTACTGCTTTGACTTTTATTGACCCACAAGTCAATTTACTCCTCCCCAAGCATTACAACCCCAGGTGAAAAAATCAGAGTAAGACTCCTAGAAATGGAGAAATCCAAGCGGAATGCAGTCATTATCCAGAAATTTATCATCAACACAAAAGGTGATACGCGTCAATCAAATTCCTTTCTTAAAAATATATTAGACTTGTACTTCATGAAGAAATAACATTGTTTTATATTTCATTAAAATCTGGAAAGGCATTCAAATCTTAATTTTTATACTCTAGTTGAGATTAGAGCATTAATAAATGTACTTATATTTGAATAAAATCTAACTATTTTGTATAGTGTCTTTCACAGTATCTGAAGACCTACGTGAAAGTAGAGACCTTGGATATGCAATAAAAAAGCTAAATTAATCTTTACAGTATTAGTAAAAGAAATTGATCTGCAGTACTCAGTCATAGCTGTCTTCAGGAATATAGTAAGAAATACATATTTTAACCAGGTATATTAAGAAATACGCATTCGCTACTCTTTCATGTGGAAAAGGATTTAAGAAAGACTTCCAGTGAATACCTTTAATAATGGTGATTTCACATCATTCACCCAACACTGAGCAGATAGGTCCTTCAAACCAAGCTACTCATATGTGATTAACAGTAATTATTATTTAAATTTTTCGAATAACCCAGCAAATCCACTTTTCATTTCGCCAAGCAAAATGGCCTCCGCTCCTATTTCATCTCACCTTCGCTGGGACACAAAGCACTCCTAAAAATTGCTGCCGTCAAAGATGGTTCTAATTTAACAGGTTTTTAAAATGCAGTGTTGTTAAATACCCATTAAATGACTGTGTTACCTTTGTTAAGAGCCTGACAAATGTTTCAGAAAGGACACTGGCCTTTAGTCACATCAGATATCCAAAACACGCATTTTTAGTAAACATACAAAGATTTAAAAAAAACCCTATTAAAAATCTGTGCTATAATTCCATAAGAAAGACCAGTATTGTCTGTTGAGCTCACTGCAAAGACAGAGGTGGATAGGAATACAAAGACCAGAGGAAGGAACGAAGAGCAATTTATTTTCCCAAATGGAAAAATCTGCGTCCTTGAAAGCCGGGAGCATCTCACTAGAATTTAAACAAACAACAGCTCCTTAGTCAAAGTAACTGCCTTTTCTTCCCTGATTTACATGTTATCCACATGGCAGCGATGTCCAAATGACTGTACAGAGATATTCAAACTACAAAGAAAAGCTCTGTAAAAAGGCCATACTCTGCTTTTCAGATTGTTCAGATTCCCTCAATAGCTGTGAAAATTCCCAGCTTTCCACAAAGCACCTGTAGCAGCATCATTGGTCCCCCTGCAAACAGAAAGCACGACCAAACCTTGGGCTCCAACCTTCGCCAGAAATGACCCCCAAGAGCACAAACCAGAGCTGGACTTAGAGACACCTCCCAGTTCTCAGGATTTGCTGAAGAGGGTCCCTCTCCTTTTGTACTCAGCGTTACGGAGCAACACAGGAAATGGGATGAGCACGCGTGTGTAGACAGAATAATTCTATATAATTCCAAAACTGCCTTTTTTTATCGTGCGAGTTACAGCTCTGCCTTTGTCCACAAAAAAAACCCAAAAAAACCCATCAGCAGAAATGCAGGTGAGAGGAGGCTACAACTCTGAAAAGACACTCGCAAACAGATCCAGAGCTGAGATGAATCTATCTTGGGCCAAAAGAAAAAATGCAAAGATAAAAACCAATCCCTTGAACCATTTAAGCCTTTGTTCGCTCTTACAATGCAGCGGAAAATAAAAGGCGAGGTTTAATTTTTTTTTCAGAGGCCACCTGAGTATCCCCTTCCCAAGTGTTCTCACAAAGTGTATCCCATTTTCACTGGAAAACCACAATGGTGGAAATGGAGAAATAAGTCCTGGCTTTGCAATATACTTCTCAACCTCCCCCAAGAAGCCATTTGCTTCCTAATGGACTTCCTTAAGCCAGATTTCGATAGAAAGAGCCGTCCAAAAAGTGAAAAACCAATTGATTTCAAAAGTAAATTTTCCATTCAGTTTCATTTAGCTCCATTAGAGGTGTTAGTAAAAGCCACAGCCTACCAGTCTACAGGAAAGTAGAGCGAAAATGCCTCTTAGTCTGAGCCTAACATCTCCTAGGGAAGGTGGTGGTGCGCGGAAAACGTGCCATTAAAGATGCTTTACCAAAATGTCCAGTTTGGTATAAAATAATCCATGCGTGATAAGCAATTCTAACGCTGATCAGGCAAGATTATTTTCTATAAACTCTTTAAACTAGAAAATCACCTTAGGTTTTAGAATATTGCCATTGCAGGCCTTTTTAATAAAGGCTCTTAGGAAAATATACCACGCCATCCTTACAAAATACATTGAAAAAAAGGCAGTAAGATGGTTTTTGAAGTGAAAATTCATAAAGATCATTTTCCATGCTGACAGTGTGCATTTCATCCAGAAGTTTGAAGAGTCAAATGCTACCCCAGCTGGGGGTTATTCTGCCAAATGGCTTCCAACAGTGACCACAGAGATGGAGGATGGGAGGGGTGCGTGTGTGTAGGAAAATAAACGTGATGGTAAGCGACCCCAAACTCACATCATCTTATCAAACATCCGACACACGGAACCAAACGCACAATGCAAATCTAGAATACAAAAACTGAAACAAAAAAAGACATGAACAAAAGGAAATAAAGCCATTTGTGAGTTACCTGCAGAGATTTAAAACAAAAAAAAGGCACACGGACGTAGCAGATATAATTCACATGGATTTGCCCAGGAAGAAGAAAAGGAGGGTGAGTGTGAGGGCTGGGGGGGAAAAAAGAACAGATACCTTTTTTTTCTTAAACAAATCCATCATGAAAGAAAATGAGACAAGATTATAAATAGGCCGAGTTATAGCGCACCATGGGATTTTTAATCTGGCTACCTGTGGTTTTTGCAGTTAAAGCCCTATTCAGCAGTGGGAAGGGAGGGGGGAAAGCGGAAAAAGGAAAAAAAGAAAAAAAAAGAAAAACGAAATCACGTTTATGTGCCAGTTTCGCAAATGCTCCCCCAGCGAGCACCACCAACAATGCTGGCAAACAGGAAACACTCATTATCAGCAATTTCTAATAAGCGGACGCCTTTCGAGCGTTATTGATCGTTACCTGGCCGTCTCGTTTCCTGCTCTTGTGAGTTTGGCTCTCGTGCTCTGCCATGGCAGCGCGAAGCTGCTTCTCCAGTTGCTCGATCTCCCGTTGATGGTCTCGGACCAGGCAGTCCTGCACTGCCTTGTGCTGCTGGAATAGGTGCGTCTTCTCCTGTTCATGCTCCAGCTTCAGCTCCACTATCTGATTGGACAGGGAGGAGTACAGTTCATCAATAGAACATCCTTGTCGTCATGACAACTCGTCTACAGCTTAATTTCCCCCTTAATTTCATCAAGTTGGCAATTTTATTTTTACGTCACTATTACCTCACCTCTTAAAAAGCCACCATTAGCGTGACAGAATTCCTCCAGACAATCCCAACAATGGAGACAACCGAGCAAATCCAGCGCATCCTTACCCAATTTGTTGGTACAAATGTCGGAAGCGTACAAAAAAATAATATAAAAAAAAAAGAAAAAGGGGAGGCATTGTCGCATTGTGTGGCGGGTGCCCCCGTATCCCGCTGCTGCTCCTCAGCAGGGCTGAGGATCCTAAATGGTTAATAGGCAGCCTGCTCGCCCCTTTGCTTAAGTATACACACACAAAACCCCCCACCCCAGCAATTAAAGCTTTGCAAGATTTCTTTATGATTTCCAAAGCGAACGCTCTTCCTGCGATATTCCTCAACGCTGGCGCATAGAGTTGTCTTTTTTTTTTTTCCTCCCCTTAAATAAAAAAAAAAAAAAAAGAGCAAGAAAATTATAAAAAAAACAAAGCTCTATTATCCCGTTGTCAGCTACGCTATCCCAACATAAACAGATGTATGTGTTCCAGAAGGGCACCTGCTGTGCCGCAAGCTTGCACCATGATTTCATAAGAAGCCCTCTATTCTCAGGAGCCGTTCCCAGTCCGCACCACACTGGATGCTGTGACCTTGGCCACTCTTAGCCTCTCCCCGCTTGCCTGAATGGCAGCCCGAGACCAAGGGCCTGGTTG
Source organism: Hylia prasina (assembly GCA_013397195.1). Lineage (NCBI taxonomy): Eukaryota > Metazoa > Chordata > Aves > Passeriformes > Sylviidae > Hylia > Hylia prasina. The sequence goes on from VYXD01000740.1 coordinate 506,174, forward strand.
CTGCAGCTTTGATATTAATCCTCCCGCCTGCGCACAAAGGCACCCTACCTGGCCTGCACACTGGAGCGGCCAGGCCGCCTTTGAAGCAGGTGATGAATAGGGACGGCAGGAAGCCGCTTCCCCACTGAACTCCGGGCCACACAGCTGCTAAGAACAGTCACTTGGATTTTTCTTCAGTTTTGGTGGATTTCGGAGAAGGAGGAAGGGGGGGATGGAAGAAAAATAACAAAAAAAAAAAAGGGAAAAAAAAAAAAAAGAGAAATCTCTTATCGTGAACATGGTGGGGTATTTTCAGCATGAGAAAGGAAAAAAAGGAGCGGACGGGAGGAGCCGCTGTGTGAGCGCCGAGAGCGCCCGGCACCTTATCTTAAAGCTGTAGCATTCAATTCTGGAATGATATCAGCTGGTTGCCCAGCTTCCGCGGGGAAAATTTGAAGCTAAGTTAAAATAAATTTTTTAAAAAAGGGCATCTTCTCCAACTGCAGATCAGCGTGTTGCAAGCTTAAAAGGGAAATGCGCCGTCCGTGCTGCGGTTGGGAGCATCCTTCTGCAAACTGAGCAAGAACAGATGCAACATTGCACGGTTTAAGGTTTCTACATAATTTAATAACACTAAAGAGCTCATTAAGAGATGCCTGAAGTCCCTGCAGGGGTTAACCCCTCACATTTTCCATGCTGGGCCTGGGATCTTCACACAAAGTTCTTTACGCCAGGTTTTTGCCCAAGGTTTCTGTACAAAACTCGCGGTGTCCTTCCTGTGCCTAAGAGAAAGAGCTGCTGCTCCCTAAACTAACTTAGAGCCTTAGTCTGATTTAGGAGAAAATATGTTTAGTATTTCTTCATAAATCAGACCTGATTAAAAAGAAATGGTGTCTATAGGAGAGGCCTTTCCCTTCAAACAGGTTGTTGTCTTAATTATTGGGTTTTCAGCTGGTTGTTCCATGTAGGTCTGGGTTAAGGCGGTTTGCTGCGGGGAGCTTCAATTATTGGAGTTGTCACTTCTTTACTAGAAGACAGGGCAGCAGGCAGGGAATGTGACCCAGAGGGAGCAGGGGACACGTCCTGCTTCTCCAATCAGTCACATGTTTACCACACTGACCAAAGTAAATAGTTCTGTTTAGTAATCTCTTAAGAACATTTATAGGCACAAAGTTTTTTTCATTTAATAGGTAGAAGGAGCAAATGGTTCTTCAGCAGGAGGGGTGTCCCCCCAGCTGGTACGTGGTACCATGAGGGGAGATGTTTTACAAAGGCAAATTTGTCAAAGAAAAATTTAAAAACTTTCCTCATTTAAAGCTACGCATTCCCCATGATGGTTTTGATTTGATATTTCAAGATGTTTCTGGCAGGGAGCAGATGTGGAGAAACAGGAGAGGAGGGAAAGGATGAAGATGAGAACATTCTCATCCCTCAAAGACCTCCAAAACCATCTTCCCTAACGATTACTAGCAGGCATTCCACATTCCCAACCAACAAAACAAATAACACAAAGTGACTGAGCAGCCATTCCCTGCCCTGGTGAGCGTTCCCTAAAATTCCTGTTCTCCTCAGAGCTGCTGCCAAGCACTACAGCTTCTCTTCCACTCCTCCCTCTCTCATTCTTGTAATGTTATTGGGTTGTTTTTTAAGGGGAAAAAAAATTAACATATACCAAAAAACAGAAAGAGAAAATCCATGCTGCTTTTTAGCAACAAGAGGACTTCTTCATCACAGGAAACTGCATGAAAACTGTATCAATTCTTCACAAACCAGACAGATTCTGTCTCCTCTTTGAGGTCGAGAGCGCCTTTATGAATGATATAACAAAACCTCCTCCTTCAAAAATGCTGTCATGTTGAGATCTTGCTGCATCTACCCCTCAGTGCTGAGCACTTCATCAGATCACTTTCAAGTGTCTGCTCCAATCCAGCACTTCAGTGTCCAGAGGACAGGCACTGCTAGGTGCTATACATTTCAGCCAGACAAGCAACACGACATTCACAATGGGCATTAGGGGCGATGCTGAAAAGAAACATTCATTAAATAATCGTGTGTGCCCTATTACCATAATCACAGGGCATTCATTGTGCCTGGGATGTTTCCTCATCTTGTCCTCCCGAAGATGAAAATCTCTCATTCCCTTCCCTGCACATCTGTTCCTGTCTCCAGCCATGGTCTGGACAAAATACCAAGAAATGTCTGTCTGACCTGAGAGAGCCTTTCTTATCACTGCTGTTATCGAGTACCAGAAATAGTTGAAAATTATTATCTCTTCTTAGTTGAATTCTTCATATTTAAATTATTTCCACACAGTGTGATAGAACAATGTTCAAGGCAACAGCCAACATGTAATTTACTAAACCATCATCATTGTTACACTATTTACTTTAAATTCAGCTTTTAATTACACTATTTCTTCTAAATTTATCTTTTAACTGAAATTTAGATTTCCTTACTCTTGCAGAGGAAAGGATGTTTAGAGGAAAACGAAATTCTTAACAAAGAGCTAAAAATGATTAATGCAAGAACTGTGACAGTCTCTTGTTCAGTCACACACACAAACAAAAAGGTGCCAAACAAATTTGGCAGCATGGTTCATGCCCAGGCCAGTGACAATGCAGCTGATGAACACAGGCAGATGGAACTGCACTCACATGGGGAGGAGCTTTAGGACAACTTGCTCAAACAAGAGACACAGCCAAGGTGAAATGCTGCTGCTGTTAGCACGCCTAAAGAACAAAGATCAACAATAAACAGCCTGCTGATTGCAGGAGATGTTTTTAGAAGCCGAAGATTTGTAATATAATCAACGCCAGCAAATACCTTTTGAAAGTCCCTAATTTAGACAAGGCCTTCTACTACCCAGTTTTTTGCTTTTACATCACACACTCAGCTTAGGCTTTTCAATTTTAGAACAATTTCAACTTGTTCTCAAGAACAAGCACGCCTTTGAAATTCTTTTTAGAGTCCCCAAAGGAGGGAAAGGAAATTAGTTAGCTCACTACCTCTTTGAAAAATATAACTGCTACAATAAATATTTGACACCAAAGTATGAAAATTCATGTAAATTTATGTCCGCAATTCCAGAAATATTTTAAGTAACACCTATATAAAATACGGTTTTGCAAGGCAGGATGATTTCATAAGCACTGTTTTGGCATGACTGAACTGAGGGCTGGAGAAGCCACCAATGCATTGCACGTGTCACAGCAAAGAACTGAGCTAAACTCACTCTGCAGCACATCTGTTTTCACTATTTCTATCCTAATATCATTTAAGTGTTTGCAAATCAGGTGTTTGCATGATTACCCTGCTGAAAACCAGCCCAGGCAGGGCACAGCACATGATCTGTCCCCAAATAACGACTCCAGCAAAATCCAGCATTTTCTGTCTCCTAAGCCTATAAACAAATGTGTGTGTTCCGTGAGGATATGGGGATTACCCATCTCTGCAAATTCTGCTGCTAAAAATCTGATCTAGCAGGCTGAAGGAGTGAGTATTAAACATGTTGGGGTCTGGTTTAGCATAACTTTGGGCAGAAAAGGAGCATCTTCACCACAAGGAAAAACAGAAAACCAGAACCTCTTTTACCAGAACTCCTTTGCAGCAGGTAAATTAAACAGATTTTAATCCTCACTTTTTTGGGGAGATTTTTCTGTAAGTTGAAACACGAAGGTCTCCCAAGATGTAAGGGCTGTAATGAGCCAAGGGCAACGGGACAGTGAAAAATACATCTGTGCAGAACCACACATTAGCACTGAAGCAGCAAGTACACGTGCGGTAATGTACATGACTTCCCATTTTATTGCAGGCTGCAATAATTTAATTGGCATGACTGTGTTCTCTGTAATATTTAATACCTTTTCACCAACCACTAATAATTCTTTTTCAACTGCAAACTAAGAATTGCAAGAAATTCTCTAAAAGAAACAAGCTGGTCTTTAGCCAAACTGCAGTTTGATTTATCATCCCCTAAAATAATGCACCTGAATGGTTTCATTCTCACTATATGAAATTATATTCCTGATCTGTAATGTTTTACTTGTAAAGGCTTTTCAGAATTTTAGTATTTTTAAAGTATGGACAGCACAAACCCCACCTCAGTCATTCCATCTTCCCAATCTTCTGTCGAGAGTAAATTTGTTTTTAAATCACAGAACCACAGAATCGTTTTGGTTGGAAGGGATCTTTAAAGTTCATCTGATTCCAAGTCCCTGCCATGGGCAGGGACACCTTCCACTCTCCCAGCTTGCTCCAAGCCCTGTCCAGCCCGGCCTTGGACACTTCCAGGGATGGGGAGTCCACAACCTCTCTGGGCAACCTGTGCCAGGGCCTTACCACCCTTATGGTAAAGAACTTCTTCCTAATATCTAATCTAAACCTGCCTTCCTTCAGCTCAAGGCCATTTCTCCTTGTCCAATCGCTACATGCCCTTGTGAAAAAATCCCTCTCCAGCCTTTTTGTAACAACATACTGGAAATGGAGTTGCATCCCTGTGATTAAACCCAACTTGGTGCCACGATGAACATCAGGAGGTCCCTCCCCTCCCCAGCCCACCCACACCACCAAACCCATCGCAGGCTGCAAGGAGAAATATTTCTTTCCAACTAAAAGACCTTGAGTCACTGCAAATGCCTGTCTGCAGCAGGCTCTGGTGCAGAATTTGCTGTGCATAGTCTTTGTTTAGGGATTCACTTTATCCAAGGACCTTCTTTGAAGACAGAACTGCCTTCCCAGGCGCTCGCCTGACTCGCTGTTTACCGCAGGCACCCGTTTGTGTTTCTGGAATCGCCTCCCTCTCCCTCCTCCCCTCAAAGTGGATTCTTTGACTACACAGGGAGCTCAGGCTTTTAACTCTGAATCACACACAAGTCAGATGCCTGAAGGAGACCGTGCAAATACCCATCTGTCTGGTTAACAATTCTGTAAACAGCAATGGCACCATGAGAAGATTTCCACCCACTCTTCACTTGGAGGTTAAATTCGTCTCCTTTTCCCATTTGTGAGTTTTAGCTATAAAGTAAAAAGTTGATGTTGATTGAAGAAACTATTCCTCAGATATTCTGCACAAATGGTATTCATCTGTGTCTTAGGCTGGTTCAAAGGAAACGTTTATGCATCCTAGATTAATTTATTAAATGAAATTTATGCAGCTTGTTGCCGATGACATGAAAAATTTAGAGCTTCTACTAACGTGCTCATTTGGCCTCCTTGCAAGAACAGACTGTATTTCAATTATCTTAGAGTACAGACAAAGAGGAGAGGAACAGAGCTTTGCACAAAGACTCTCTCCTCATAGCTAAACCAGCATACTAAAAATGGATTGTGGATCTCTGAAAATACATGGCCAGGTTAATGTACAGCTAAGAAATACTTGGGACATTGGTCTGCCTGAGGAATAGCAGATTTCAAACAAGGCTTTGCAAGTGTTCCCTTCACTTGGGTGGGTAACAGATTGGTAAAGGAGGAGTTAGAAAAACAGAAAATGAAGAATGAGGCTAGAAGGAAAGCTAGGATGGAAGTGCAGTGGCAGGAACTCTTAAAGGAGCAAGGGTACGGGGATAAAGCAGGCTGGAGGTTGAGCTTGTTATCTCTGTCAGTGTTAATTACTAAATTAATGTTTTGCCTGAGAGAACCTCACTTCATTAAATTAACCTCACCGGAAAGTTATAAAAGACAAAAAGAACTACAGAGTATTCTTCCTCTCCTCTCAATAACACTTTCCTCTGCTCCAGCACACTGCTAAAACAAGAACAGTGTCCCAGCAGCACCTCAGATATTGTCCTTGCTGCTGGCAGGTAACATTACAAACATGCTTTTTCCACTTTTAACCAGCTATTTTGCACTTCTTTACCTCACTTCCTTCATTATAAAAGGCATATTTAAACTCAACCACACCTTTGTCTTGCTCCCAACTTAAAGGCATTGTCTACTGACTTGTCTTTAGCATGATTTCAAAGTGATTTCATTAAATACCCAGGAAAATATTTCTGAAGGTGTCTCTTTCTTCCCTATTTGGATACATTGGACAAGATGACAACTCTAATTCCTTCATAACTTTTACAGAAGTCAGAACCCAACAATAAATGTCACAAGAAAGGATTTCCTGAGATACAGGGAGATTCTTTAGCTATCATGTAACAACTTTCCACTTTCCTATGGAAGCATGAATAATTATTTTTAAAGGGAATAAACACAGTTAAAGATGAACCATATCAAAAGGATTATTTATATATTTAGGTTGGCATCTAATCTCAGAGAGTATGGCCATAACTCATCAGGTAACTCCATCCTGCTATCACAATAACTCATCAACAGTTTCATCGTGTGTTCTCTCCCTGCTGGAAAATAAAATTTCCTAGGCTTTGACTCTCTTACTAATCTTGCGTCTCATTTATTTCACATTCACTCAGTCATTCCAGCAACTTTTTACACCAAAAAATGGGTGTAACAGTGTAACAGTGATCACAGTGATTATATGGTTTGGGGTTTTTTTTTAAAAAAGACAAGCTAATGTCTTTCAAGCATTAGGATCACATTAAGTTCACTGAAAGTGTTCTATTCTCGACAATTTATGAAAATCTGCTTGAAACAAAGGTGTACATGTACTTGAGTGTGCTGGGGAATGTCCTTGCATGAAGTCCTGTCCCATCTCTGCCATGGAACCACCACTCCCCACGAGAGATGTGCTCTCAGAAAGTGCTCAACTGACAAGGATATGAAAAAAACCCCAGCAAACTCCTTAACTTTTCTGTCAAATTTGATGAAAATCCATCACTGAAAAGCCTGAGCACATGCTCCTTCAAACATTTGGGCTCGTAGAAGATGAACTCATCAGGAACACTTCCCAGGTATTTTGAGCTAAATTGAGGATGTAATTAGAAAGCAGGGGGAAAAAATGAAAAAAAGAAAGAAGGGAGGGGGTGCAAAAAACCAAACAACCTTTCTTCCTGTGCTGACAGTGCCATAAAGCCCAACTACAGATACTGCAACCATTTCAAAGGCAGGAAAGGCTGAGGCCTTCACTGTGCTGTCCACTGGCTTTGAAGTGCCGAAAGCAGCTGCTCCCAGCAGATAGGAACTCTGGTGCTGCTGGAGTTATTTTTTTTTCTTCAAAATATACTTTCAAATCCAACAGCTGCAAGTAGAACAAAGTTGAGCTAAAGTATATTTAAAGAAGAGAAAAAAAAAAAAAAGGCACCAGTTTCTCTCAGAGAGTGTTCTCAGTTCTTCAAAAGCGAGTGGCACCGAATCAGATGAAGCTGGAACCAGGAGGGACATGTGGCAGCTGAAACCAAATACTGCAAGATCCAAAAGTTCCTTTTTGCTTTATTAATGGATTTGAGTGCACTTGAAAAGCTAACAAAATATTAACTGCAGTGGTTTTTTCCAAATTATTTTTGAAGCAAAAGACAAAGACAAGTAAATAACAATGTATCAGGTTACTTGTTGATATCAAATGAATATCAAATGAATATCAATATATCAGTATGTCTAATCTGCAGGCAGAGCAATCTTTCAGCTCCACAATGAACAGTCCAAGTTCACACCAACAATTGTTTTGAAATCAGTATTCAAGCAGAGTCCTGTGACATCAACCATTCAGATAAAGCAGAGAAGTGAAACCACTGCTCCAAGTGTCTACATTTCCAAAATGTCTCTCAGATCAGAGAACTGGATAACACATCAGTTAATTTGGTTCTTTATTACCAATCTGATTAAAATTATAGGCAGCTGAATTGTCCAAGTTGCCATCAGTGCTATCCCTGCAACTCACCATGACAGCCAACAAAAAGTAAATCTGTAGGGCAATTTTCCTTCCCTTTATATGTCTAAATTTCATTTGACAACCAGATTCAGACACTTGAGGCAGAACATCTCGAAGCAATCACTACATTTCTCAGGTAGCTAAAATATCCAGGTTTTTGGTTGGGTGTCTATTTCCAACTGGAAATCTGCTGGAGCCCTGTCAAAATGTATCCCCACTTCGAATTCTGTGCTCTATTTAAACACTTTAAATCAGTCAGCTCCCTGCCAAGTAACAACCAAAGAAATATGCAGTAAAACAAGGCAAGGCAAAGTTGTGCTTTAAAAATGGCTTAGAAGCTCTGAAGCATAAATAGAGAGCAGTGCAGAGAAACAGAAATTGGAAGTACTGAAAGGAAATTTTAAGAGTGGAAGAACTGAGCTCATCCTGCTCCGTGGTGGGGCTGGAGGGGCTTTGTGCCTTCCAAAATAACCTCGTTCCCAGTGATAACCCCGTGCAATCTGCAGGAAAGGGGCATGTATTCCTCATGCTCACCAACTTTCAAAGAACATTCCAGATGAAGTACAAAGAGAAATAAATTTTTAAAAAGGGCATAAACAGGATTCCACTGAAAATTCTTCTGAGGCTCTCATTGTTGAGCTGTTTAGGGCTGAAACCCTTGGGTTCCACTGATCTCTCTTAAAGCTCAGCTGTTCTTTCTTACAGTAAAAGCAGCTATCCTAAATAAAATAAATGGGAAGCAGTAAACATCTCAGTGCAAAACATTTTCACTGATGTTTACCACAGTATCAGCATTGTTACAGAATAGATTCACCAAAAAAATTTTAACTCTCACATTATTTTCTTGCTTTGTGGGTGTTTTGACACAGTCTTTGGAAGGTCTGACTATAAGAAGACACATAAAACCAAACCATGACAATATGAGACACTATCATTTGCCTTTAGTGTGCAAAGTCAGCTGAGTACTGGCAGAAAATTTTATCTATGGCTTGGTGGATGTTACCATAGATAGTAAAAAAAAAATTACCATTTGTAGGTAGGAACAGGAATGTTATAACTCCTGATACACTGCAGGTTAGCATTTATCTCTACAGATTAAAATCTGGGATGGGAAAATGGGAACAAAATCTTTGAATAAATGCTTACTTTGGACTTTAAAGATGTACCACGAATTATGAGAACTGTAAAGAAAAAAGTGAGCCAACCATATCACTAAAATGATGTGAAAATATGATTAAACAAAAAATTCCAGTTAAAAGAAGATGCCCAACTGACCCTGACACTCCCATCGCCCTCCTTTCAGTGTGTCCCTGACGCACCAAACTTCCTCACCTTTCCTGCACAAATCCCCAATATCTCTGACTTTTTCTGAACACTAAATTCAGGAATCATCATAAATAACATTCCCCAGTTAAGCTGAACACCTGTGAGATGTCCCTCACCCTGCCAGAGGCCAGTATGTCACCTCTGTCAGGTGGCAGCACAAGTGGTGACGTTGACAGTTCTGAGCAAGGACAGGGAAAATGCTTTGATCTGACCCAACAAACTCCCTTCTATTCCAAGTGCCACACACAAAACACACCATTGTTCCTCCCCAGCACAGAGCAGGGGTCTCTCAACACCTACCAAAGTGATCTTGCTCCTTAATTCCCTGAAAAAGCCCTTTCCAGATGGACCAGAGCAGGCCTGGCACCAAAGCCAACCGCAGCGTTTCATCCTCTCACAGCACAGAAGATAAACAGAAGTGAAACCACATTTCCCTGCTGGAAATGCAAGCTTAAATCCACACAAGAACGGTGGTAAGAGAGAACTTTTATGGATTAACTACCTCATTCCTACAAAGTACTAAAAACCCCCTTTCAATCCATCAGCAGGTGCTACCAACAAAGGCCACTTTAGTTTGTGACTAAGTCCCAGCTCACACCAGTTCTGGTGGTGCAGATCCTGAGCTCCCAAGTCTGTATCATACAATAATTTCTCTACTTCTGCTTTTTCCCCCTTTACATTTCACAGCACTGCTGAACAAAACTTTCTTGTCTCCACCCAAACGTTTCCTGAGTATTTCCCAACCCTGAAATTACATTACAAAGAAGAAAATCAGGATCAGTGGGCCAAAACAAGCATTCATACCGAACACTCCCCGTGTCAAAAATGATAAAAGAATAAACTGCTCTTTCTTGACAAGAAGAGAAACAGATAATGCATTAATAATTGAATCTGGTGATTATGAAAATAGGTGTTGCCACCTGTAAGCCTGGGAAACTATTTGAAAGAGCCAGAGGTACGAAGGGTTGTGTAAAGGAAAGTATTTTCTGTGTCAGTTGTTCCCCCTCCATCCCCATCACAGAACTCTGCATATCTATAAATTGTGTTTTTATAGGAAGAACAGCAACACAGTGACCTACAGCTGCAGGAAGGGTTTTTTTCTCCCCTCCACCTGGAGGAGTAAAGCAACTGACCTGTTCTTCATATCTTTTCTTGATCTCATCCAACTGCCAGGAGAATTCTTGGGCTTGCTTTTCCCGGAGCAATTTTGATCTCCTTAGATCTGCTTCAACCTCTGCTATCTACATGGGAAAAGAAAGGGAATATTTAATTTATTTTTTTTTAAAAAAAAGGCATAGCTTGAAATGTTCTGACATTTCTACAGTTGTTTGTAAACCATCAAAGAGGAGAATATCACTTGTTGGGAATGATAACAACACCATTTGTATGTGGTGAAAATGAATATTCAGTCTCTACAGGATTATTAGTTACTCAAGGACATAGTGAATGCTGTTATGCCACTCCCTAATTACAAAGGATTGGCTCGGTTTTTCACTCAACAGAGCTGAATATCCCACTGAAATTAAGTGAATATTTTCTCTAGACATATTTAAGACTCAAATATATTTCACTTAAAAATACACTGCCTGTGGAAATTCAAGGGAAATCATCTGTGAGTCAGAGCATAAACTACACATTTAAAGCAACTTTACATTAAATCAGAAAATAACTTTAAATAACTTAAAAGAGAATTATTTGGCTGCAAGTTAAGTCCTCTGAAGATAGTCATCGCCTATGAATAATGAGTCCCACAGATTCCAGCACGCAGCATCAAGGAAGCAATTTCACAACTCAATTAACAAAGGCTTTTGTATCAAAAGCACAACTGTTAGCTGTACATCAGGCATGTTTCCAAGGGAATATATATAAATATATATATGTAACTCTGCTGCAGTGCACACTCATCAATGACTTTCAGATCTAGATCCCAACATGAATAAACTGTGTCCCTAAAAAGAGAAAAGAGGCAGAGGGGTTTGAAGGACCACAAGCCCATCTGCTCCACAAAAAGAAGAAACCCATGAATTTCTGAACCACAAGCCAAAATCCTGCTTGGCCTAAGGGAGTGCTCAGTGTTCAACAGATGTCTGTGCCAATTGGCCTGGACATCACTCCCCAGCCAGGAAGGAGAAGAAAAGGCAGCACTAGGAGTGGGAAAAGCATTTTATTGCAGAGTACTCCAGCAGGAAAGGAAGGGACTGGAGAGAGAGCAGTTGGCCAAATAGAAAGTGGAAAAAGAAAGGCAGCAGCTCCTGAACCTCACTGCTACTATCTGCCATTAAGAAAAGGGACTGCAATCAATGTTTTATGAATAATTTTCTTCCGGCTCCAAACTTACTCAAGTTGCATGTCCATGGCCATATTTTACTCAGGTCAATAAAACCCAGAAAAATAACAGATCTTGTTACTGCACTAGAGGAGGTTTTTTTAAAAAGAGAATGAAAATGTTCTAAAAAGTGAAATAGTAAAAACACATGCAAAGATGCTTTAACTCTACTGGCTTCTGCATTGTATTCACTAGGTCACATTCATCTCTTTCCAACAACTGCAACAAAGACTCTTGATCATTATTTTGCCAAACCCAGGAAGCCCCAGATCCACAGTACCATGACATAGTTGATGTATTATTTCTCTTTTTTTAGTTACTACTGGAAAAAATGCAGATCTTGCAGTTAAACATGTGCCACCCACCCACCAGAGGACATCAGGTGACTCTTAATAATCACAAGTTTGACAAAATAGGAAGCAGATGGCAAAATAAATGTTATTATCATAGAGCCAAAACTAAAGAATCAAATATTGACTGCAACAACTGAAAATGACCCCATCCTACTCATCTCTGTAACTAACTTTATCTCACACCAAAAATGGGTTTAAAGCCCAGTATTCCTAATGTAGATAAAAGGACAGTGTTGCTATGGCTACTGCAGTTGTTTTGTAAGTCATGCATCCCACCTCTCCACAAAACACAGAATTTTCCAGTATGTTCCACTCCACTGGGGGATTTATCTAAGAGTATGTGGATGCAGTGGAATGAGAAAGGCCAAAGCCATGAAGAGAGAGCTTCAGCAGTGCTCCTTTCATGTATTTCCTTGCACCTTAGTTCCTGTAGAGTAGAACCACTCAACTGTACAATATCATTTAATATTTCTGGATTTTAGCACCCAAGTAGGGAAAGAGCAAACCTCTGGTTGGTTCATGGAGTACAGCAAAATTGATTTTCAAATTTTCCCAGAATGCAGCAATATTCTGAAAGCAATTTACTGAAATTTACACGTTGACTGTGTTTTCCAAATTCTTTTGCACTTTCTTATGTTCTGGGTTGGCTTTCTTTGCTGAAGGTTTTTTAAGTGAATGAAACTATTATTAGCCTTTCTAGAACTAGACAACATTCCTTCTGGAGCAGAACTAGGGTATTATTTTAAGTCATCATGAAGAAATTGCAGGAGGGTCACAGAGTACATCACATGTCAGATTAAAATTGTAAGATTTGTTGGATTGCTCTTGTGGGTCTGGTTTGCTGAACACACCTTTCTTTTATAAGTTTGTTCTTGCCTTTTTTTTCATTTCCCAATTCTATTATTCACTGTCTGTGTGGGTCTTAAAAATATCAGCAGTGAAGATTTTCAAAAAACTTTGAGAAGAACAAAAAGGGAATTTCCTCAGTCCTAAGGCAGCACCTCAGTCACACATTCCAGCCCCAGCCTGCAGCACCCTCCTGCCAGCGGTGAGGTTTGGTCAAGGCAGGTGAGGCTGGAACTTGTAATCCAGAATTACAAGCTGGAGTTCTGTCTGGAGATCTCAGCCACACGAGGAATTAAGGAAATATCAATTCTCTCCCCCTCTTTTTGATCACCCATTGCTTGCTCCTTATTTCACTCCTTGGGCTGCTTTTAGAAACTCCCAGGAGAACGTTTTAACTACTGTTTGCTCCATTAGAAATTTAAGCCACTAAAATCCCTGGTTTTTAGGGACAGAAAAGTGGATTTTGCCATCCGCTACACATGACTGCCAGCAGCCACAATGGCTCTGCCCCTGTTTGGGCTCAAACTGATTACAGGAGCTCATTAATGGAAGACACAGTCGCTGGGAAGAGAGTAGGAAGAGACACATTTAAGTGGGAAATGACAAGCGTTGTTCCATAGGGTGTATAAACTAACACTTTATACTCTCACTCCTGAAAAATCCCTAATCAGTATCATAACTGCAGATATCTTTGTAACAATGACAATTCTGGCTTTGTCAGAAAGATGAAACACCCGCCACCATCCCTTTCTGACTCGCTGCAAAGACACTACATTGTGAAAGATTTTGATGTAGCACTCTCAAGTGGAGCATGTTTCTGGCATTATAAGATCAGAATCCGCTATCCCACTGAGCCAGAGTTTCAGAAAGGCTGGCATTGTGACCTCCTCACCCGCTGTTTCATTTCAGCAGAGTCTTTCTCTGAGTTCAGCTCCACCTGCCGCTTAAACTCCTCCAGGGCAGCGCCTGCCTGCTGGGCCTGCAGCCTCTGTACCTCCGTCACCCGCCTCAGCTGCTCCTCCTTCTCCCTAGAAAGTCACAGAAAATTTTCAGAGTTCAAGTATCAAATAAAAGAACAAGTGTGCTGGTGTAAAAGAGAGGCCTTTAACCCGATCAGTTTAAAATAGTATTCAGATTTCAATTTCCTGTCCCAGCTTCTGCCCAACTTCCCTTTGCAGGGCTTTGAAGAAGGCGATGGAAGGCCGGAGTTATTTTCGCTTTCTCCGATTGAATTTCACACGCCCAAACACGGCGTCCACAGCTCACAACAAAACCTCCACCTTCAAAGTCTCTCCTTGCTTCAATGGCTCTCTAACCACTGCAGAACCCTCTTTATTAATCTCATCTAATCAATAGAATTTAATAATAGTAACTATAAATAAATAATTACTAATTAGATTTCATTAAATTAGACTTAACATCCCCCCAGTACTTAAACAAACTCTTTTTAGCATGATTGCCTTCCCAGATTTAAAAAGAAACAAACCAAACAAGAAAATTATCCCAGTGCCATCTTTGCTCAGACAAGGTGCAGGATTATTCCCTGCTTGTCATAAATCAAAATGCAAAGCAGGGTAATGCGTGACACATGGTTCTTTCTTAATCTATTAGAAAGCCATAATGCTGTGAGTCTATTCAGCCTTTACAGTAATGACAGATGTTAAATCTCTGTGCAAAGATATTTCATATCAACAGCCCACACTATTTGACATATTAAACCTGATACATCTACAGAAATCAGGCTGGGTTTCTTCAGACTGGATGGTAGATCAATAGTAATGTTTCTGTAATATTTTATGTACATTCACATATATGAAAAGATACACATGAAAAGATAGAGACATTCACCATATTGACACAGCACAGAGAAAAATTCAGGTAACTTATAAATATTTCAGAAATTTGGATGTGATTCCTCAAATATTACTTTTATTAACTTGTTACTGGCTCTGTTATTTACTTTTTGTGACAAGTTCCTACTCCCACAGGTCAGCAGAGCTGCCTGACTTTGTGTTCAGACACTGGAGAGCATGAAGGTGGCATTGAAGGACAAAGCTGGCTCCACCCATGGCTTGTAACAGAAGACACATTCAAACAGACCTGGGGCTGACATTTTCATTTTCCAGGCAGAGGAAGTGCCTCACGATAAATTTCCCATTTTGACAGAAATTATTTCCATATAAAACAAAGAATCTGACACGTAGGAGACGGAAGAGCCCAGCTAATTCATCTCATCTGTCACCTTGCCAGCACTGGAGGAGCTGCTGCAGCACTGAGCGAGCCTCTCAGAAAGGTCAGGAAGCTGCCAAGCCCAAAGTTACAGTATTCACATCCTCTTCTGTGGTTTGCAGACCAGACTTTGACAACAGGACAAAGAACATAATCCTACATCTTCACAAAGAGGCTGTTTGCAGTGCAGGAGAGCAGGGTAATTCCATTAGCAAAGAGATCAAAGAAATGCCACAAGCCCTGAGTCAGTACATTGCTGTTTACTTCTAGAGGTTTTTTCATGATGCATATTTAAAAAAAAAAAAAAAAAAATTTGGTGCCTCACCCACAGCTGATGGAATAATTGAGAATATGGACACTGCTCCACTCCTTATATAAAATGGAAAATATCTTTCTTCCCCAGTAGAAACTGGAGGAAAATCGAACAAAATCCTGTATCACAGTTTTGATGATGATTGTTTTGGGGTTTTGGTTGTGTTCTTAGAAGATAAATTATCTTCAAATTTGCTAGAGAGCATCCATCACCCCTCCATATATGCTTTATTTCTACAGCCTCAGATTCCATTTCCTACACTCCTTTGAGGGGGAAGCACATCTGTGTTAATCTAAGCCACCACATTCCCCACTCATTTATGAGACAATAAAAATTACACGGCAAAAAAAACAGCACTACCAAAATCAACATTTCGTTCCCCATCTAAACTCAAATGGCAAAATACCATTTAGGATTTAAATTCCTCTGCAGAGGATCCAAAAGATCCAAATTCCAAGTACAAAACTCCTCCACCATTCCTCAGGATGAGCACACCAATGATGCCTCCAGAACTTCCTGATGGGTCAGTTATCCATCTGCTCCTGCTGTTTGGCTCAGTTATCCCCCAAATCCCACATTCCAGGGAGCTGCTGAATACAAATATTTTTAATTTTACGTCTGTTTGACACTGGATTATATTGAGCACATCACTCCCCTCTCCCTCAACTCAATCCACCTCAGAAAGAAGAATATGTAAGAGCTCTGCCCACATTTGTTACCTTGGAGAGACCATGGAGAGGGGAAAACATCCACTTCTCCTCCCAAAGATCCATAATCTGATGGGCCCTGGATAACAAATCTCTCTCCCTGCAAAACACACCTAATGATTCCACTCCACACTGGAAGCAAAACCAAAAATTGAAGCTTATTCAAACACATCCACACTGCCAAGTGTCACGAGACCCCAGGACAACAGCTTTGGTCCAGTCAGATGGACACACAACAAATCTAAACAAAAAAGGACAAGATATCAGTCCTCGTGCTCTGAGCAAGGCTCCAAATTTATGCATCTTCTTCCTTAGGGAAGACATTTTTATTTGGAAATATTATGATGTAACCTTCTAGGAATGTGGTTTTATGCACCTTCTTTTCTTTTAAGCACTTAATCCCATGAATAAATGCAACATCTCATTATAAACCGGAAAAAAACTTCATTTTTAAGGATGTGGGAGCCAGTGCTCTCTATTTTTTGTGCAGTTCAGATTTGTACAGAAGCTTAGAAAACCTGTACAACAATGGCCCTCGGTTCACAAATATAAGAAAAGCTTCACTTTTTTTCCCAAGACAGCAAGCAATGTGCCTTGCATGAAGCACTAAAATATTCACTTTGAAGATTATTTTTTTTTCAGTTGGACTAGTTGTGGGGCCCAATACAATACAATTACATCACTCAAATCCCCTAAAGCTCAGCCGGCCTGAATATAAAAACAGGGTGAATTTACTCCTCGCCCCCAATTTAAAAAGCAGCAAATTCCTTTTGTTTCAGTGTATAAAGGACATGGCAACGGAATTAGGAGTCTTACATGGCACAAACCATCTCAGGGAAAGTTGACTGTGAAGTCCAGAATTTCAATTTCAGAAATCATCACCCTGAAGTGCACTGATAAATGGGAAATACAAACATCTTATGTGCTTCCCTTTCATGCTTAATCATAAATATTTATCTTGCTCTGTAAAATGTCTTCCAAGAGGTTAACAACTAAACACAGTGAGATTTAGCAGCACTGCACTAATGAAACACAGGGCAATTCAGTGGTTAACAGGAAAGGTTAATTAAATTTGGGATGTCCCAGCAGATGCTGGATTAATCAACACCTTCCTGGAGGGCTCCCACCACTCCCTGAACAACAGCAAGGGCTCACCAACAGCACAAGGAGCAGGAGATGCACCTGGCTGGGTCTCAGCCTTGTCAACAAATTAAAACCCTTTAGACATGAAGTCCCAGCACACACTGAACACAGGTACCCCCTTGGGACAGAGAGTTTCACATCCCAGGAGCAAATCCACACTCAAGATCCCCGTGTGCCCTTCAGACATTTTCAATGACATGGAAAACAGTAATAGACTGTGAAACTCCATGTTTTCTTATAAAATTATACCAGACTTTAACTCACAAATAGGCAAACTCTTCTTTTTTCAAAACCTGCTGGCAGCACAGCCCACTGAATCCCAACTGCACTGGAAAAGCAGAGCAAGGAATTTCTACAAGGATATCTTTTGCCACTGAATAAGCCTCTGGAACTTAAATTCTGATGGACTCCACAAGAGGGAGAGGCTCCATCCCTTGTCTAAGTCTCTCCCAGGTTGTTATGACTCCGGGTTTCTGCCTGGAGATAAACATGAATCCCAGAATCCCAGAACATCTCAAGCTGGAAGGAACCCATACTGAGTGCAACTCCCTGCTTCTCACAGGGCTCCTTAAAACCAAACCATATGACTGAGAGAAGGCTGAGGTATGGGAAAAGCAGAGTCATGGCTGAGCCTGCAGCCTCACTGATGATGCTGAGATCCTGCTGGGAAAGGCCAGGCTGTCCTGCCATTCCCACATTACACATACCCTAACCCTATGCATTCAGATTTGCTGTACTCACACAAGACTTTGGCCATTCCTTCCTCTCCTTCCTAGATATTACTCCTTGTGAGGGAAAATTGCTTCGCTCCCCACCAAACTGCAAACTATTCACTCGCTAGAAGGCAGCTGAAGAAGGATATTGTTGTTTCTACACAGCTTTCCTTTCTTATTTAATGGCACAAAAAATAAAAAATTGATTCCCACTAATATGTGCAGAAACAAAATCAGTTATCACCATTTATATAAATTGTTTAGATTCAAAAAACCCTTTTAAAAAGCCTTATATAAATATATTTCCAAAGGAGAGCATAATTTCTTTCATAATACACAGCAAACTGTGTAGCTGGAAACATAACCTGCATCAAAACATACCCAAATTTCCCATGCAACCCAAAATTCAGCAATTTCACCTTAGTATCTCCACTGTCTACAGATATGAGGACACATCCAGTGTACAGACACATACATTTGACGTTCCATGGGGCAATTTAAGCAGAGGCACAATCCTGCTCCTGATCCCAGAGTCCCTCACATGGAGATGCTCCGGTACTGCCAGGACTCCACAAAATTGCAGCAGTTTAACTAATTAATAAATTTATAGCCAAACACAAGACCCATGCTACCACTTTTTAGTGCCACAACCAGTAAAAAACCACTCCCTGTATCACCCCCTCTGACCTGACTTCCAGCATGCAGATATTCCACTACATAAATAATGTATTCAGGCCTAAAATACCACTGTAAAAGAAGGGGTTCATGGGTCAATTGTTACAGAACAATGCTTCAGTAGTAATGCCAGATCTGTGAAATACACAAAAATCAATTTTGCTCTTCCTGCTCTGTTTTTAATGCACAGTGATAGCTCAGTAACAGCTCTGGGCCTAACTGCACCCCTCCCAGCTGTGGCTGCAGCATCCCCCTGCACGGGCTGGGAATGCCACAAACAACGAGGAACAAGCAGGGCTCTCCAACCATGCCAGCCCCAAACATATGGAATATGTGCAGAACACTTCTTCTTTTTGGTGTGGAGAGGAAGAGAGACAGTGTGAAGTCATTCAAGCGGAATGATAACTAAACCAAAGCCAGATCAAAGGAGCGAAGAAGAAAGACTGAAATGTGAAGCTGAAATATTTATTGCCTTCAAAACATCATCCCTATCCTGTCCCTGGGCACTTTAATATTTTGGAGTTGTTAGAAAGCATTCTAACTTGTTTCATCATTTCAAATAATTAAAGCCAAAAATATAAAGCCAAGAAATAAATATGAATTGTTCCCCAATTATAAGACTAAGATGAGCTTGTCTTTATGAGAAAAAGCACAAATCCACTTATAAATTGTTTACAGTTTGCATAATTTGAGATGTTAACATCAAAAAGCTGGTCTGCATTCCTTCAAGTAAGCTCCAACAATGGAAGATATTTACAATACAATTATTGTTTTAAACTATATACTTATGTTTTAAATAAATCATGAGATAATATTAACCAACTAAATCACTCCTTAAAGCCATTAATGAATTCAGAGCAAATAATACTCCACGTGTGCAGTATCACACTGAAATGAGAATAATGCATTACATTCAAAATTAATGGCTCACAAATTAAGTAGACATTGGTTAAACACACTAATAATTATTATAACTATTTCCCATTACAATAATGACAGGGCACTGTTGTGCTAGGTGCTGTGCAAACAGAATATAACAGCAACTGCCAAATGATGAATGTGATGTGGGTTAAAAGGCTGGGCAAGTGTTGTAAATGTGGCTGGAAAGGAAAACTTAGTAATTTTGCTCCAGACTGCAGAAACTGTCTCCAAGATTTAGATCCACCAGGTATATGAAAGAGAACTGTTATCAAGGGAGGAGGATTAGAACAGAGATTAAATAGTCACGGCTTTCCCATGCTGAGACCACAGCTAAACCTCAGCGAGGACAACACGGAGGGGAGAATTAGAGAGACAGGTGTAGATAATGGCTTAGAAAAGGGGAGACAAGTCTGTAATTAAAAGGTGGCCCAGAAAGCCAGCACAGACAGCAAAGAGATTCATGAGGTACCCAAAGAAGAGGAGCAGAGAAGGCAAAGATGGAGATCAGAGAACAGCACTGCGGCACTGAGAGCTGGGGGGCGAATAAAATAAACCATCCAAGGACAAACTATGTGAGAAATCACCAGGCACAGGACAGAGCCAGGCAAGGAGAATCACTTAACACTAACAGAGCACAGCCCAGGGTGTGTGAAGAGTGACAGAGCCAACAGTGGTTGGCAAACCAAAGATGCTGAGGATGAACTGCCAGGAATAAGTCTATTAAGGAGGTACAAGGGCTCAGAATTTTCATCCTGTCATTCTACTGACTTAAGGTAACTATTTTTATGGTTAAAACAATTGGTTAGTTCAGGATTCAGAGTAATAATATTCATGTTGTAGTAGATAATAAAGATATTTAATTCTGGGGAACCATGAGTGTCTACTTGGCTCACTGGTCTCTTCTTTCCAAGAGGACATGGATTGTCACAATTTTCTTCTCCTTAAAAGTACTGTTTGAACTACCAGCTTCAACTCATCCATGAAGGTTGGTTGTATTGTTGCCAAAGTTGAAGGAAAGTTGTACAAAGTACATAAAAAGTAAGAGCAAAATTAAGATTATCAAATGTAATTGAAGTAAAGCGATCACAATCATCGAGCAACAATAAGGAACAAAGTTTTTCCTTGTACTATTTTGTAGATGGTTTCTAAGTGACCCAAGGGGGGTGACAGCCTGAAACATTTCATGCTTTTTAACAATCAGTAATTGAATTCACTCTTCTGTACAACTTTCTTTAGCCAACTGAAAGCTTTTCTCATTTCATCAATGTTTTGGGCATTGTATAATCTTGAAATAAGAAAACAAATAAGGAATCTGAAAAATACACTGATGTGAGAGGGAAGCCTTTGGAGTAACAAGGGAACAATTCTGCCATTAGTGTTGATTATTTGTATATTGATTTAGTCAATGCGACCATGATAATCCTTAACTCACTAATTATTAGAATAGCAATTTACAGCAATTAATGAAGTGCTACAGCAATGCTCTTCACCTCACAAGGCAATGCTTTTCATTTCATAAGCTGTGTACCATATCAAACCAGTTTCATAGCTGTTATCACTAAAAAGATGTCATGTGACATCTCTATAACCATCTTGAGGGACGTTAACAGTCCCAGAGCCAAGGATTAAAAATCAACTGTTACTCTTTTTTTTGTACAACTGGGGCCTTCCTTTCAATACATATTTCATTATTGCCAGTAGGTCTCCAGAGAAACAGGGGGAAAGAAAATGAAAGGCTGTAAATAGTTAATAGAACACTTTATTTTTGCTTTTAAGTGAGACTATTAAACAAAGCTACCACATTTTGAGCCCTCTGTTCACGCTCCACGTTGTGGCCCCTAGAGTGAGGGTTAGGGAATGTTTACAATATGCTGGAAACTTTGACTGGGTTTGCTCTAAAAGGTTTCAGATGCTCAAGCACAGCACCAAGTGGAGAACAGCTGCTTGGTTTTCCACTGATTCTTAAAGGACAAAAAAAAACCAACCCAAAAAACAAAAAAACCACCCCAAACCAAAAGCCACGCTACCAAAAAACTACACACAGTTTTAAAGAGTAAAACTCCATCTCAACTCCTCAGCCACATCACATCATCACTGTTTTTAAATCACAGACATGGCTTTTTCATCATATTGCAACTGCCCTAACAAGGCAACCCCCAACATTTTAATAAAAGATAATGATGAACACAATGAACATGAGCATAAACCCTTAACAATGCTCTTTTATTGCAACACTTGGAATTAAAGACAATGCCTGCTCCTATTCCTTTAATTATTTCCGGCTTCAAACAGTAATAGCTTTTCCATTCTGACAAGAATTCTCTCCACACACAAATACTTCATTTTCAAGGAAAAATGGAATTAACTGCAGGAAAACAGCTACACTTAGGCAATTACCCTGAAAATATTAACAACAACAACAAGCAATTACTCAGAATTTGGATTCAACTTAGAGGAGCAAGGAAGGAAAAAAGAAATTAGAATTTAACTTGTGGTTAAAGCTATCACTGCCTTTATTTATTTATCATTGCATTGATGATTCTCAGGCTGTTGTGTTTTGCTGTGTGCAGTGGCATTTCTGACGCACACCACTCCAAGAAGCCCATACAAGAGGATTTGAAGGAGCAGCTGTTTAAATATAAAGTTCTCAAAGGGCTTGGTAGAATCACATTCTCAAGATCCACTGTAAATCACAGCTTTTTTTTCCCAAATGTAACTTCTGTATATTTTGAAAAGCCTAAATTTTATTTCTTTTCAAAATGTTGGGATCTAACAATTATGCAAATGTAAATTGCAAACAAATTAAATTATTTCCACTGCTATTTATTCTACCTCCTTCTGTCAGGTCTCTTCACATGTTTATTTTTCCTTGCTTTCATCTGTTTCCCTCTTTATTGGGTCAGCAGCAGATTAGTCACCATTTATTTCTCTGAAATCTATGTCCCCTCACTTCTTTTACACTGTTCCTTTTGTGGTATTGCAGAGAGAAGAAAAATCAAATACACACCATGGGAATTTTGCAAGATATAAGCAATCTTAAGGACTAGAAGACCCTTACATAAAACTTCCTGTGCTAAAGTTTGATGCATTTTTAGATACTTCTGAACAAAGCAAGAAGAGCTTTTCAGATCAAACAAGCCCAAGTCTTCTCTTTGTGCATCAAAGAGAACAATACAATGAAAAATGAGTCATTACTCAGCCACAGCTGTTGGAAAAGATTCTGCAAAGGACAACCTTCACCTCTGCTCATTTTGGCCTTGTCCCCATTCCACCCATGCAGGTGAACTGGGAATCCCCAGGCAGAACCAGTGGCTGCTGGAGAAGGCCAGGCAGGCTCAGAACAACAAAACCTTAATAAAATACTCAGAGTGATGCCTTAAGTTTTATCTTGCATGTTTTTCAGATACTGTGCTGCCCAGGGGTGCAGTTCTGAGCCTCACATTCAGTGTCACTCAGCTCTACACAGACGAGGGAGACAAAAATCCTTCTCCTGCTGAAGACCAAGGACAACTTTCAGGCCCAAAAGCACGAACAACAGCGGACTGAATAGAGAAAAGAAGAACGAAGAGACCTCAACTTGAAGCTGTAATTAGACAATTAAATCTCAATATGCAAATGGACCCAAACTGATCAAAGGGTGAGACCTGGTGACCCTTTGCCCATTTTGGGATAATTTTGGGTCCACCTTGGGTGCAGCCCTGGCCAGGCTCTTGTCTTGCCCAAGGACAGGCCTTCCAATAAATACCTACTTTATTCTCTAGCTCTAGCTCCCACTGCACCAGAGCCCAGAGCAGACAGGGACCTTGTGGAAATCAAAACAAGAGAAGATGGGAATTTACTGATCCCCAGCACCACTGCCATCCAGGCATTCCCTGTTGCAGCTTGAGGCTCCAGGACAGTGCTAATTTCATTTTGACTTCTGCTTTTAGCAAGACTGATATCAGAGCCACCCTCTGAAGGCTTTACAGGTATCAATACCAAGTTTAAAACCACAGGAGAAGCCTGAGAATAGCTCCAGCTCCATAGATCTGGCTCAATGTCAGGTAAGGAATGACCCAGAACAACCAAATGACTCAACCAGGAGATGACAAGTGAAGCTTTTTGAATAAAGAAATGACTGAGGTTTCAAGAAGAGCAACTGGTACCAACAAAAAAGTATTTTCTTCCCTCAAGAGCACTTTTTCCACCTTGATTTAGGAAATATGAGTGCATACACATTTTTATCAGATATTATCTGTGACTCAGAACCTTGTAGCAGAAATAACTGCTACACACAAAAACCAAAATTTAAAATATAAATGAGTACCACTGAACACCTGACAAAATCCCTAGAAACAGCAGCCCCAGCATGGGGAAGCACAGAGCATTGCTCTCACACTGGAATAATGAAAAGCAGTGTGGGAAAAGATTTTTTAAGTCTGCAGTGAGGAAACTCCACAGCACCAATTCCAATGAGAAATCAGCTTCTTCTCCTTGACTCCCATGCCAGAAAGCACGTGCACGTACACAAGTATACATGAGAAAAGAAAGGCAAATCATTTTCATTTCTGCATTTTACTGCAGGCACCACCTTCCCACCATGTCATGATTGGAAAGATTTGGTCTGCCACCTAAACCGAACCCCAAAATACTGTGAGAACTGTCTGTGTGTGCTTTAAAAGCTATTGTGAAAACTACTGGGAAAATTGCTAATAGACAGAAGTGGCTTTACTGGTTTCTAGAAAGTTTAGCAATTTAGCCCCTCTTCCCCAGAATTTTAAACAAGTTCAGACAAGGGGTAGAGAAGCCATGGAAAAAAAGAGGTGTTGGTAGTTTCTTATGTAAACAAATAATTTTATTAAGTGAGTCAGAATGAAACAGCTGCTCAGCATTTGCTCTGTATCATCCCCACTTGTGAAGTGCTGAGATTTGGCTCCATAGACAGACTTGGGGGAAAAAAAAAAAANGACAAACAAAAAAAAAAAAAAAAAAAAAAAGGCAAAGAGTGAGAGGGAGAAGGTTGTGGAGCAGTGGAGTGAAGATGTGCAGGCATTCCTTGATGCTGCAGTCTTTAACTACAGCATCTGCACCTGTACAGGGGGAGTTTTGTTTTGTTTCATTTCATTTCATTTCGTTTCGTTTCACCTAATGTGACTTCTTAAAATTTGTTTCCTTCACACACTACAGAACTGAAGAACAAAAATGCAGGAAATTTGTACTTCAGGAGCACATGCAAATGTTATTTGTGTATGAGACAAGCAAAGCAAAAAGCATTAAATCAAATCCTATTGTTATCTCCAGTACATGAGAACTGTACCAACAAAAAAGTGAGAACTGTCACAACCGTTATCCTGAAGAAATCAGCATGGTTTGCACTTCCCATGAGGGTGACAGATGATCACAGCCTCAAACTATTCAGGATGTTTATAATTTAGCCCAAAATCTCTCAATCTCAAGATTGACCAGCTTTATGTGTCTATGCAGCCACAGAGGTGTTATCCCTGTCCCTGGCAGTGTCCAAGGCCAGGTTGGATGGGGTTTGGAACACCCTGGGATAGGGGAAGGTGTCCCTGGCCATGGCAGGGGCTGGAATGGGATGGGCTTTAAGATCCCTTCCAACCTAAAACATTCTGGGATTCTGTCATGACTCCAGAATGCAAGTGTCAAACCCACACCACCTCAAAACTGATCTGGTGTTGTGGTTGTACTCTTCAATAAAATGGGGAATATTTCCCTACAGCAAATATATATTCCTCATAGTAAACTAAAAGTACTGAACAATCTGCTACCAAAATACAAGCAGAGGCAAAATAAATATATTGAATGAATAAACATCCAAATTCCACAGAACAAGACATGAGATGATGCTGAGAGCTGTTTAAATATTGTAACGTCAGCAAGACCTTTTCCTTCTCTTCCATGCAATCTCTTCAGCAGCAAATGGGTACAGATTTTTTTTTCTCATTTATTTTCTGTTTCATTCTACTCAGTTTGTACTGTGACAAATTATATACCTCTATTTCCTGCTCCTCACTGTGAGAGATAAGAACAGCAGAGATTCAGCCTATTTGCAACCCACTCTCATGACACATTTTCTGCAACCAAACCACAGGGATTAGAGAAACAACCTTTCCCCCCAAGTAATTACAGAGAAGCTTTTCAAGAAAACTTTGTTCTTATAGAAATGCCATTTAAAGGACATTCTAGAAAAGCCCTTGCAGCACTTCTTAGAGTGACTTTTGCTATTAGGCAATGCCTGTGACATGCACTGCAGAAGTAAATACAAATTTCATATCTACAAGTCACCACCACGAGTCAGAAGTGTTGGAGCAATTCTTTTGCAAAAGGTTTGCTTTTGACAGATTTTTCTACCATGAACTTCAGAAGAAGAAAAAAACCTTCTGTAAACTCCGTAAACCCCTATTCTGTATTGAAACTGTGGCAATACTATTTTTTATTATTTTTGAAGTGAAAGATACTTTCAGAAATGTGGATTTTACTATTCCACACAATGTCTCAAATCACTTTCAGTTTGGATCGGTGTGGATACGTTTCAAACAGCAGCAGCACCGTTTGCTGTCACAGCACTGGAAAAATAATGATGATAAAAACAAAAATCCCCTGTAATGCCTGCCACTTCCCTTCCCATGTGCTTGCAGCTCAGCAGCTACTCCAGATATAATCCTGTGGCCATTTCAGAATCAATGTGCGTTCAGATCAAAGTAGTTTATGAGAAATCACTGATGCACCTACTGGGTTCTCAGTGGCAATTCCACAAGGCATCACTTCTACTGAAGATGCTGAACTGTATTTTCACCCACCTCATGCAAGACAAGGTTGTTTTCTAAAGATTTACTGAGTCTGCCTTAGCTTGGAGTTACTTAATTTCGTTCTGCAAGCAGATAAAGAAATCCAGCAAAATGAAGCATTTTTACAGAAGATATTGGATTTTATGGATTCATATTAATAGGAAGGGATTGCTAAAAAGAGTCATTTTTGCAGCAACGGAAAATAAAAAAGCTGTAAAGAAGCTCTCCATTTCTGCCACAATAAATATCACTGCTCCTCATCTATTACCTACTTGTATATCATATAAAAGCACATATATGAAGAAATCTTACTATTGTCAAGACACACTGGTGCTAAATGAATGGCCTGAATTGCAGAAAGCCCTGCAGGATTGGCAGTTCCTCTGTCCTGGGCATGGGAGTCTGTTCCATCCATGGGCAGAAATGCAGAGGTCAGACCCAGAGCTGAAACCCCAACCAGCAGAATATGAGCTGGGCTGCACTAGGGCACTGCATTTCTGCAAATACCATCTTTTCAGGATCCTACATCCATCCTCATGGATCTGCCAACTTCTGTCTCCAGACAGACAAAACCACATGTGAAAGCAAATTTTTATTTCTATTCAATTACTTCTTAGCATTACTAATTCCCTTATTAATCTTAAAATTAACCTCAAACCCCTGCTATAAAACAATCAAGAGAGCAGTAATATAGAGTTTTATTAAACTATCTCCACAATTAAACATTTTCCATTTCAACTGGGAGAGGTATATATATAATTTAATATTAGAAATATCTACATTATTTTCAACATCCTGAATCCAAAAAATTAAATGAAAAGTAAAGCCTAAGAGAAACAAAACGTCATAGGACATGGAAGTGACCTGGGAAAAATACTCCACAACATCAAAGACTATTCTCATTTACAGGGGGATCACAGGAGTAGAAGCAGCTTGTACAAGGAGGCACTTTGAAAACCATACAGGAATAGGTCTTAATCACTTGCTGTGGGGGAAACAGCAGATGGTTTTTAGCCTGTTGAACAGTCCTCAGGGCTCTTCAATCCCAGGAGCTGACCCATCCCCACTTTTGGCCAAAGGATTCACCCACAGGATGCACAAGGCTGGGACTGAGCTCTGCCAACACTGTTTTAATTCACGGCCCTTGGAGCATCACCAGCACTTTGGGCTCTTAAAACTTGAGTCTTTCAAATCCTTACTCCAACTCCAAGCTACAGCTAAGCTTAAACACAGCCAAGGAACATCTGAAATAACTGAGGATGTCCTCTGCTCCTGCAAGAGCTCCTCAGGCTCCAAATCCCCAGCACCTCACAGACCTTGCCTGGAGAGACTTTCCTCTGCACCCACGTGGGGATCAACCCTGAGCAGCCCCTGGGCTGCAAAGCCAGACTGGTTTTATTAACAGAAGTAAGTGCAAACTGACACATTATTTCAAAGATGTGGAAGAAAATTAATGCATTTTCATTATCAACAAATCAGATGGTAAAATACTAAAAGATTAAGTGCAGTTGATAACAGTTCAACCGCCCCAAAATTATAAATAATAGTGTAAAGAATTTAAAGATTAAAAGCTAGAGTTTTTATTAATGTCTGCAGTGATTTAAGATAGTCTCTATTTATGCCAAATACCTCAGAGATTATAGAAATAAAGAAGTACAGACTTCAGCCCCGTCACTTTTATGGAAGAAAAGTATCTTTACTTGTCTCTCCCAGCCTAGATAAGGTACATTGTGATATTAAACTGAATACTTTCAGCAAATAACTTCTGGTTTGTTTCAGAATAATCTGCTCCCCTAGAAATTACTTCCACAGCTTTGACTTTAAACTGGATTAATACATGGAAAGAACACTTTACATAATCAAAAATGGAAGGAGCACAGCAAGAGTTGATCTTGTCCTTTGTGCATCTGCTGTACATAAACCACTCCCTTGCTCAGAAAACATCAAACTTGGTGCATTTTGATTATCTGTTCATGAACAAAGTCAGCAAAAAACCTGTTCCAAGTCAGTTAAAGAAAGCTGTTTGCTACAGAGCACTTCTCCCAGCCTTAGATCCAAGTGAAGAACAAGTACTCCCACAAAGAAGTGTTATATCAAACAGGAAAAACCTGCATTAGACTTGTAATTTGTGGATATTAAACACAGAATATAAAATCAGAGGCATCATCTACTAAATTAAAATAGATTTTAAATAAATACATCTTTCAAATTTATTCAGTTTTCCAGAAGAGCCCAAAGCAACAAGTCTTTAGTTTTGATTATTTGCTTCCTATGAACACACTCTGAATTGAAGCTGGGCCCATTGATTTGAGAGGGCAAGAGCAGCTGACATCATTAACCTCAATTCTATTTCATTCCCACCACTTAATAGTCAACAAATTCGGGTGAGTTGGTTCTTACTCCAGTTTTTCCATTTTTCTGGCTGATTAGAACCCTGAAGGTGCAGCCTTAAAACAGGAAAAAAAATCTATAGGAGGGGCAGTTAGATGAGATAAAGCATAAGTTTATTTAATAAATAAATATTAATAAATAAATAACAGGAATGGTTCAACAATTATTCCATAGTCACTTACTTCAGAGCCTGTTCCAGGTGGCGAATTTTCTTTTGAGCAGCCCCTCTTTCTTTATCCAGATCATTCCGAATGCCATGAATCTGCCATTTAAGGAAAATGTTATTTTAAATTCTAAAAACGATTTCTTTGCATGTTCCTTTTCCACTGATGCAGACAATCCATGGATTTCTAAAATTATGTGAAATGCAAAAGCAGAGATTAACAGAGAAATGAAGTACAAGAACGTAGCCAATAAGCTACTTTCCTTCTCAAAGGGAATATTACTGTCTAGAATGAAGAAATATCAGTAATTACATTAAAAAGGAACTGGATTTTCTTTAGGTAAGTACAGCAAAGCAGATGGGAATCTGCCTAAAATATTCTCTAGGGTGCAGATCTCCTACTCACCAATTTGTGACCTGCCAAAGTGAATCACTTCTGATCAGTTCTTACAATAAAAAATATCAAACATAAATACCTTAGATAAACATCCTAAAGAAGAATAGTAATAGAATAATTAGCAATAATGAGCCTAAAAATAGTTATAAAAACTTTTGAATTGGTCAACTTCCTAGGCGTGGTAAAACCATGAGTTTTTGCAACGTTTTTTGCCAAGGGCAGGTTAAATCCAAGAGTTTGTACATAATCCAAGAGTTGTATTGCTTTAGAGTTGCTCAAGGAACAATGTGGGGATGGGACATACAGGAAATCCTTTATTCACCTACAGTCATTTGTAATGTTCCAGGCTGTTAAGACACTACAAAAAAGAAAAATGTGTTTTACTAAGTGTGTAGGCCAGTGAAAATTCAGAGAATCTCTGCTGGGAGCAGTTCCACGGAGGTGTTCACTCCAGGAACACTTAGTTTGTTTCTAAGAGCCTCCAAATCCATGAGCTGTCTATTAGAGAATGAAGAAGCTGCTGCCAAACCTGGTAAAATTCTGCATATTCAACAGGTGGCTTGGGAATGGCTATCAGGAATAATGTGTCACTCTTCTGATGCTGAGCTGAATGTTTGGAAAACAAGCAGTAGATTATTTATAAAAAGCAGGTGTTTCCTTGGCTTGTAAAACCATTTAGCCTAACTGGTTCCTGATCCAGCAGATAAGCACATTTAATCAAACAGTGACATTTAAGGTTCCTACCTATGATTTGTTTGATGTTTAAGTATCCTCAGAGGCAACAGCCACTGCAGACTCATAAAGATTATTAGATAATGGGTAGGTTTTCAAGTGAACAGATTGCAGCAGAGACTTCACTATTCCTTTAGTTGTTTTAGTATTTTATGAGCCAATCCATCCTGGTTTATGGATTTATATCCACAGATCATTCACAGGTATTTTCCTTCTCGTCCTTTCTCAAAGATTTGAGTTTGAAAACAGTGACATCAGAATTTATGAACAAACTGATGTCAAGTTATCTATAAAAAGAAAGGCTCTGCTTCCTTGTTGACTGATACAGAATTCCAACTTCCCTCCCTGGGCTCACTGGTTGGAGGCACTCCTGACATGCTCTCAGCCCATGCTTAGGAGCTTTCCCCCAAAACATCCTCACACCTCAATCAAATTGTGCCAATATATTTTTTATTTGGCCTGTGAATCACTCCAATCCTGGATTTTTTTTGAGTTCAACATTTATAAAACCCATGACTTGACTAAAAAGACAATTGCAGGCTAGGTTTAAACCAAGGCAGATCCTGGAACAAAGAATGTTTTGACTTCAAATCAGCAGAAGGAACTAACTCAAACCAAAACCTCTCTACAATTCATGTCACAAGTGCTATTACCAAGTGACAAGTAGCTGGGATCACAATCCATTATTTTATGTTATAAATTTGCCACATTTGGCAATGACATGTTTGAGTAACACATCCTTTCAATTAAACAGGCATCTAAGGCACCCTCTGGCTGCACATGAGTTGCACATATAATGTCAGTAAAATTGAAGTTTAATTTAAAGCCTATTGATGTTCTGAGTCTAAAAGAGCAGGCAGGATTTGCAAAGTGCTTTAAGATGAAGTGTTTCTGATGAAAATTACATTTTTTACTTTAAGTTTGTGATGTAAAAACAATGCCTGTTGACAATATCTAGAGAACACGTGCAGAAGGATGGAACAGAGATATTCTGGGGGAAAAGGAGTATGGGAGAACACACGAGCACTGGCTGAGGTCAGGCCAGGTTTCATCTGGTTCATTATCCTTTCAATACAGCAGCTGCCACCACAAGCAGTGTACACACACAGGACAGGCTTCCAGGGGCACTTTTTTAGGAATGCCATCCCAGCCTGCATCCCTTGGCAACAGGATCCTAAAATCAGAGGTGATATCCCTGTCTTTAAAGAGCTGTGCTTAAAATTTACCTTGATTTTGTCCAATTATTTTTCCAAACCTTGTGAAATGCTTGGACTCCCAAACTTACTATTTGAGGGTTTCAAAATTTAAACCTTTAAGTCCTGTACAGAACAAAATTGGAGGTGTGCAGAAGATGGGGGATTTTCCTGGAAATATTACCTGTTTCTCATACACACGCTGCCAGTGAAGCTTGTCCTGCTCAACCTTGTATTCTTGATCCTACAGAGGAAAGGATGTGTATTCTAAATAAACAAATCCCATTTTTCTTCTATTGCAGAGCATTCATCAAACACAGAGATTAGCTAACATATAGAACAGTCCATAAAAAAATAAAACTCCACTTTATATCATCATGAAAAAATTCTCTGACATAGAAAAAAATTCAACCAACACCAAAGAACACAACTATCTCAAAAGTCATGATTCACGTTTGCTAAAGAGAAACAGCAATTTGTTCTCCTGACCTATTAAAATGCCATTCTGTACTATATCAACTGTGAAATGAAAGACATTGGAAGAAAAGGAGATGCCAAAACTCAGCCAGGACTGATACATGATACAGATGTGGAACTCATTACCCTGAGATAGAAGGATTAATTTAAATGCCTACAGGAAGACAGACTATTGAACTGAACTATTAAACAGTGCAAATTAAAAACAATTTTGAAACTTTAAAAATGTTTACAGTTTACGAGGAAAAAAAAGATATTCATCATTCTTTGACAGGCTTCTTTGTAATCCACCAATACAGATTTAAACTCTTTTATTTAAAAAATGTGAACAAGAAACAGTCAGAAAAGTTGTGTGAAAATTCTGCTCTTACCTCTCTTTTAGCCACACTTTTTAAACCAACCTTTAACCATATGAGACATCTCATATATTTCCATTAATAAAACAGAAACAAGCAAGCGTGGAAAATAGAAGTACATTTATGGATGGATATCTAAACATTTAAATCATCAAATAAAGTAAAAAGAGTTGGTCATTTCTGAGAAAGAAAGTCAGGGCTCACCCTCAGCTGTTTCTGCCTTTGATGTTCAGAGTCGTGCAACTGCTGCTTCAACAGAGCCATTTCATGCCGTAATTCTGCAATCACATCAGATGTCTGCTGGGATTTAACAGAAAAAAAAAATTTTGTCCTGCACTCCTCATTAACTCTTTTTTGCATTTTTAAATTTATTTCTCTAAGGTTCCCAGAAACTGGAAAAATTTTCAGCTTGGGAGAAAAAAAACTGTATGAGTTTGCAGCTCGGAATACATCAGTTCAGGCCCTTTGGTGAGCTTAGAAATGGAAACAAAAGCACAAAAAACACCCCAAATAATAAAAAATCCCTACTAAAATCTGCTTAAAATTGGTGGAAAGAAAAATACCTTGTAAATTAACTGGAGTAAAGTACCATGAAAGCTCAGAGAATTTCAGCAAATAAACACCAAACACCCCACTTGTCCTATGGCTCTATAGATTAATAAGTGGTACTTAAAACTTGAGTCTTTTCTACAATTATTTAACTTTAAAATCACTTCAAATATGTACCACCTCTATACCTATGCATATTGGTAGATATCAACCTGACAGATGCTTTTCCAGAAACAAACCAGAGGTTTTACATTTTGGGTGAAACCTACACTTGCAAACTATAAAAATATTTCCTTAAACACATAAATATGTAACACAATGTTCAATACTATGAGGCCTGCAGGACTAGTTTTTTCTGGAAAAAATACTTTTACTGGCTTTATGAAAACATTAAGTCTTTAAGGGTGTATGTGGAATTTTACAGGAGCACAAACAAAATCAGGATGTTAATTGTACCTTATCTGAATCAGGTGTAGAAATGCACACACACCTGAATGACCAACCAACTTGATTTTTCAGTGAAATTTGGGAATGAAAAATTAAATCCCAATTTTCTTTAAACTTACACTCATGACTAAGGGGGAACTGAGCAATTCCTTGGATTTATTCATAAGCATCATACTGATAGTGAGGAGAGCACTTAAAAAATAAACCCCTTTTTCCTGCCTGTTACACCTTGCAGCATACCTGAGCTTGTTCCTGCTTCAGAATATTTCTATCAACCTCAAATTTACTTTGTAGTTGCTGAAGATTCTCCTGGTATTCCTGCATAATCTGGTCCTTGTCTTTCTGAAGTAAGTTGTACCTACAAGGAGCAAGCAAACAGAATATGGAAATTGCTTTCATATTTTGGCATTTTACCTGCTCAGTATCAATTCCACGGAGTCTGCACGTCTGCCACGTGCTCTTGTCACAGAATGAGCTGCTCATAAATAATGGAAAGGTAAGACACTCCTCAAGGTGGTCGTTTGGGTCACTCTAAATGAGTTTGACACCAATTAATACATTTTCATCAGAGTTTTCTGATGTCAAATGCCATTCAGTGTGTTCCTGGAACAAAATTAATAATGTTTGCTTCTGGAAATTCCATATTCTTAAAAGTTAAACCAGCAACTGTTACTGAATTACCTTACTTTCAGATCCTGAAGTTGGGAGCAAACTGCCTGGTAACGCTGTTCTACCTCAGTCTTCTCCTGGGATAATTTCTGACGATGGAAATTACTGTTTTCAGCCTCAACAGTCAACTGCTGCACACGGGCCCCCAGCTTTTGGACTGTCTCATTCTAAAAGAATAGAGAATTATTGAGAAAAGCCCAGAATAAATGAGGGAATATCCCTGGTGTTATTCAGTAGCCTTGAGCAACGAGGTTCTCTGGTGATGCAGAGTTACAATGGCAAAGCTGTCATCGGTCATGGCAGTAAATTCTATATTGTATATAAAAATAAATAAATCTTCCAAATATGGGTGTTTATTCCTCCTCAAAGTGACATCTCTTCTCCCTTATGCAGAACAGCATATGCAACTGATTTCTAAATTACAAATCCTTTAAAATGGGAGAGAAGACAATATTTCAATGGAAAACTGTAGTGGATAATAATACATATAAAGTATTTTTAGATTTTCCATTTAATCTCATTGCAGTAACTTTCAGTAAATTACAAGCATCTCTCACAAGTTGTATCTTTTTCCTGGAACTTCATCTCCTAAGATAAGCAAATTTAAAAATGAGCAGAGTAAGGACAGGCAGGTACTCTAGGACTTCCCATTCCTCCCTAAATTTATGGTAATATGCAGGGAAATGAGGGAAGAACTCCTCAGGAGGCGTTTATCAGCAAATCAGACCCAGAGTGCATATCAGTGTTATTTTTGCATTAACAAAGCCCTGAAGGTGAGGGAAGTAGAACAAAAATTTCACTCACTCTTAAAGTAAAATAAAACCTCAAATATCTGCCCCGTGCAGCCTCTGCCCTGACTGTCACCGGAGGTGACATGAACCTGAGCCAGTGCCAGAACCTCACACAGACAGAGGATCAGCTGAATGATCCTCTGAATTATCCACCTGAATGATCCACCTGAGCTCTGGCAAGTGGCTGCAGAGATTTCACAGCCACAGCACAACAAAATTCTCCATCAGGGCCAAGCTGCTCACTCTGGGTTTGGTTTGCTGGGGGCAGAGGGTCGTTTTGCTTTGGGGGCTTGGGGTTTTGGTTTGCTTTGTGGTTTTCAGGGGTTTTGTTGGTTGTTTTTTTTTAATAATTTAAAAAGAGTAATTTTTAATATGTCACTGAATATAATTCCTGGCTGGCCCCGTGCCCCTCCAGGAAGTTTATCCTTGTTCAGGGCACAAATCCCTCCTTATCAGCTCTGTGGCACTGGTGAAATTGTTCAGCCAATTCCACTTGCTAACAGCACTGGCATTTCTGACAACATGAAACTCTGAGCAAGCAAACTCTGAAATACCAACAGAAAAAAATGAAAAAATCAGGAGAGAGAAAGGAGAGAGAAAAAAGAAAACTAATTTCCAGTGACAGTCTAGTCTTTCATCTTAAGCCCTGCCTTGAACTCTACCTTGTTTAATTATTAAATCAGAAGCTGGTCAGCAAGATCTGTCTAGTTTTGATGGTTCTTAAATTCAATCTTGCTGACAGACTGTGTCCATTTTTCTCTGTATTTACTGTTACCTATGACATGATCTGAATGCTAATTTTTAAATTCAACATTCATTAATAAAGGAATAAATTTTGTTTGACATTGTCTTTTCACTCATTCAATTTTCCTCATACCTCATCCTGATGAAAAGTACAGGATGCTTTTTTGAGATTATTTGTTAATTCTTTTGCTTTTTGCATCACTTATATAACAGGCACAAAATCCAGATTATACCTAATTACATGCTTATAATTACT
This sequence comes from Hylia prasina, assembly GCA_013397195.1. Taxonomy (NCBI): domain Eukaryota; kingdom Metazoa; phylum Chordata; class Aves; order Passeriformes; family Sylviidae; genus Hylia; species Hylia prasina. The sequence continues at coordinate 541,426 of VYXD01000740.1, forward strand.
CTAGAAAAGAAATGCAATAAATTAGAATAATCAATATTTATTTTTAAATCCTTTTAATGTCATCTTTCATCTAACAGAAGCAGTTACTCAGTCAAAGAGGAGGTGGTTGAGTAAAAAAATCACATTTCTCTGAAAATAGATGTAATATATAAATGGTCTACAAACCTGCAAAGACAAAAGTTCTGCTGACTTGAATCAAATATTTGTAATTAAGGACTGATTCTAAGATATCAGTGTTACACTGATTGAAGGGCTGTACCTTGCTTAATTTTATCTGGGGAATAAAATCCTTGGTTGGCCTGGCTGCCAGGACAGTGCCCTCTCCCAGGAGAGAACAACTGCACTGCACTATCAAAAATAAGGATGTATGTGCATAAATAGCTGAATCATGGAATGGTTTGGGTTGAGAAGGACCTTAAAACTCATCTGATTCCAACCCTGCCATGGGCAGGGACACCTTCCCAATGCCAAGGTGATCCAAGCCCCATCCAGCCTGGCCTTGAGCACTTCCACTCCAGCTCAACACAAGCACATGGAATATTTTTAGAGCCACTTGCTGTGGTGAGGGGTTTACAACCAAACCTACAGTGGACCGTGTCTGCTGCAAATACTCCTCCTCCATCTTGGCCAGCCGGGCGTTGGTTTCCTGCAGCAGCTCCTGCATATCCTCCGTGTGCTTCTTCTGGATGTTGAACTTCTCCTTCTCCATCTCAGCCACGGCATCGTGGAGCTGCACCAGAAAAAAAGGGCACAAAGTGACACATGGCATCTACAACCAGCATTGGGAAGGGTTATAATGTTGTAGCATATCAGTAGAATCACTGGTCATTCTGTGAATACCTGGTAAGGAAAGCCTAGGTACTCACACTTCTCTCCTCTCTGAAAATATTGCTTCTCTAAAACATAAAAAGATTGTGGCTGCCCCTGGATCCCTGGCAGTGCCCAAGGCCAGGATGGATGGGGCTTGGAGCACCCTGGGGTAGTGGAAGGTGTCCCTGCACATGGCAGGGGTGGGACTGGATGAGCTTTGAAGTCCCCTCCAACCCAAACCAGTCTGGGAAACTATGAAAATAAAAAAAAAAAAACCCAAACAAAAAATGTCCAACACTGGAGCCTCAAGATCTTCAGCACAAAGGACAATTTATAAATTATGATTATGATTTGCCTTTAAGAAGGCAAGAATTAAACCCAACTTCATTTCTACATGCAGGGCTGCAAAAAAATTAAATTATACAGCAAACTTCATGAAGGGAGGTGGGTTTGTCCTTTCTGTGACCCTCCCTCTCCTGAGAGGGGGAAGCAAGACAAATACTGACAATAATCTGGACAAAGGTGACACTTTCTCACAATAAACACGCTCTTCCCTCTGCTTTGCTGCTGTCTTGAACTGAACAATAAATAAAAATACACTGAAGAATTCATGACCCATTTCAAGACTAAGAGTTCAAAGGAATCACCGTGACAGCAGGTAGCAGCAGGTTTACCCAGATTAAAATTCCATGTCAGGTCAACCAGAAATAAACACTTCCCTAACACATCCAGAGACTTGCCAGGAGGCCAGATGAACCCCAGGAACAGGGTGACCAGCTGGATGTAAAAGCATCAGCAAAAAGAGTCTTGATTACTTCAGGAAAAAATAAAATCAGCGCAAAAAACATCCCTAAAACATATTCTGTATATTTAATTTTTGAGTGACAAAATGTATTATCCTAGATAAACACTGCAGGAGTCTGTAAAGGAGGGAAGTGTTGTTCATTACCCTTTTCTCCCACTCATTGTTCAAGGAATCACTGCTTTGCTCACACATCTTCTTCAGCTCCTCAATCTGCTGCTCTTTGGCTTCTCTCACAACTTGGGACTCACGAACAAGGGTCTGAACTGTTAAAAATGGGAAAAAAATAAACAACCATTCAAGACCTTTGGGATTTTTCAGTGTTGGCAATAGATACAGTTTATGTCAGTTTTCCAGCTGACCTGGCTTTCTGATGGTTTTTGGCTCTTAAATACTTAATACATGTGCTGCTTTAAAATGTAGCACTTAGATTGTGTGTCATTACAAGGTGTTCTCTCTTTTCTGCTTTGCTTACAGACTATTTCAGAGAGAGTTTTCTTTCCTGAAGGAGTAAATATACATCAGCAAAATTCTGTATAACCTCAAGAAAAAAGCTATTTTAACATGATTTCATGAACATTCTTAGGCAAAGAAGTTCTTGTGAAGGTTGAATGTCCAAGACATAGTTGAAAATTAAGTTCCCCAACTTAAATTGCAAGTGATGGCATCACTTTAGTGAAAAAAGCAGGTCCATATTCACACTTTCACCTTTTTTTTGAGGATTTTCATTACCTGGAACAGTGTGGACAACTCCAACTGAACAGGTACTTCCAGCCAACTACCAGCCCACAGAGAGAAGCCTCAGATCCCTTGTTGGACAAATTACTTTCCCAAGGAAAAGGAAACAAAATACATGGCACACTCTCCCTTTTTGTACATAGATTACCAAACTTCTGTATTATTTTCTAGTGTGGTTTAGTCCATAGTGCAAATGGACTCCAAGGAATTCTGAAAGAAACCAACACTGAAAAACTGCTGACAAGCCACTCTCAGGGTGAGTTTTGTACTCGTGACACTCTCAAGACTACTCAAGTTTGAAATCTCCTGTTGCAATAGCCTTAAAAATAACCCACTGTGGTTTGATTAAAATGTACTGAATGTATAAAGAAATGAACTTTGAGCCAGGGATTCCAAAAAAAAATTGAAATAAGTGGCCAAAACATTTCAGTAGCATCAAAGAAACTTTTTTTGGTGACGCTCATAAAACCTGTGTTCAGTGTAATAGATCACAGGCCTCTTGGAACACTTGGGTTGGAACAGCAGAGACAACTGGACAAGAATGTCAGAATCTAAGGGAAAAAATTAAATCAAGAGCTGCAAATGATGAAGAAAGGGATGTCTGCAGGAGCAACATGCAAGCCCACAGCCACAAGAGAATGCAGTACAATGCCACCACACAAAAGACAACCATGAGGATAAAAATCACCTTTTTTCTCCAGTTTTCTTATCACATCCTCAGATTCTTTTTGTTTCTTCATGTAGGCGGACTTTAGCACATCTATTTCATCATTCTTTCTATCCAAAATCTGCAGAGAAAATTCAGAGTATTTTTACATAAGTCCAGAACATTCCAAACTACAACCAGTGCATAAGATACTGGTCTGCAAGAAGTGCTCTGGTCATGCAGGACTAAGTCGTTGAACCTAAATCATTTTTCCAGCTACAACTGCCAAGCCTTAAACAAAGGACTGGTCTAGACGAACATAGGAAAAGGCAGATTAAAAAAGAAGTTTCCTGTTTTAAGGTGAGGTTTTTTTTCTTTTTTTTCAAACCTGGGCAAACCCAGTGTTGCTTTTATTGAGTTTGGAACTTCCATGATGCTACTGCTGCAAATAGAAAAGATTTTCATACTTATGTTGCCTAATAGTATTTAAAAGCATCTAAAATTCTCAGCAGATTGAAGAAATATTTAAATAAGTTGGTGAACTTCATTACAGTCTTTTGTACTTCACCAATTGAAATTCCTCACATGGATCCCAAGGAACAATGGGCTGGAACAGAGCAAGTATATGAGGGTAACTACACCCACATTTCTGTACAGGCTGAGTTTGGAAAAAAAAAAGCTTGAATATTTGCACACTTTGAGATAGTATTTTAATTTAAACTTTGTGTTTAAGATAAAGATTAAAGTCGCAGGAATTTTATAACAGTGCCCCAAATCTCTTATCAAACAGAAGCTTTCATCTTAAAACAATATTACTCCATCTGCAATAAACGTTTTGTGTCTTTAAAGATTAATACGACACTATTTAACCTTTTCTAAAATATCCAACGTTATTAAACGACTTCAAAAGACAGAATTCTAACATCAGTTAGGGAGGGATGACAACTCAAGGGATGAGAAAGCATTTAAACTATTCCTTATTCTCACAAAGCTGTTTCCTTTAGACTCTCAGCTTTGCTCACTGCTTCTGCTCCGAGGCCTTGAGAACAGATGAGCCAAATATGCACCTGACCAAATATTAACATCCTCTCAGGAGGCTTTGATGTGTCACAGAGTTGTGTCAACCAACTTCCTCCAAGGCTGTGAGTCAGTCTTTAGGAAACAAAGCAGAGGCACTGAGTGATGCCGAGCTTAGAGCGGGATCAGCACGGCCGGGATTGGGATTCCTGCTCCATCCCCGGGACCAGAGCCCTGCCAGGGGCACCTCACAGGACTTCACCACACCTTTAAAACGTGGGATTAAAAGTAACAGTGTGGTCTGGGGTGGGTACAACCCTCCCAGGAGTGGTGTTATGTGACATGTCACACAGTAAAGACAAACCCAGTGTAAACCAGAGAGCTGGTGCCATGGTAGTGCTGCAAGAATTCAGAGTGCATCTACTTTAAAAATGCAGTACCATAAATAAAGGGGTGTTTGGTGACCTGCCTCTGCTCTAAGACAGTGTCAAAACAGAGACAGGACAGCAAGTACTGCTGCTGGATGAGCCTGAACACATATGATACATCCGTGGGTTTTCCAACTGTTATATTTTGCATTTTGTTCATGAAAAATTAATTTTGTTCACATTCTTCTCTAACAGAAATGTTTTCTCTCTAACAGAAAAATCATGAGTTTATGATTTCCCACAGAAGTTGTTATGCTGGTAAAAGAGGTTGTTTTGTTCTAACTAACAAATTGCCTTGTATTTTCATCTCCTTTCTGCAACTGTTTCCCCTTCCTAAGTATGTGTTACCATAAAATATTCTGCATTCCTCTCAGTTTATGCCAACTGTTACCTACAATTTGACTTCCACTGAACATTAATTGCAATTGTGAAGAAGTTAAAAAACAACTGATAAATATTTATGATAATCATAGTCTCTATTATTGTTTAATACACTGCTTTTGGCATAAAATACAAACACTTCTTACCTTTTGAACATCAGCATCATGCTTCTGTTGTAATTTCAGTTTTTCTTCATGAAATTTACCTTCTGCCATTTTCATTTTCATTTCCAGCTTTAAAAGCAAAACAGAATAGATACATAATTTAAATAAAGAATAAATTACACCACTGACCTTTTCATAACTTTTTAATTATTCATTTATGTCTTTCAGAAGGCAATGGGAAGTCACCAACAAAGAAATCTTATGAAAAAAATCCATATTCAGTTTCTCAACATTTTCATATTTATTCGATACAACTGTTACAAAATATGTCATCCCACAACATTTCTTCAGAAAAATGGATTTCTAGGATGTTTTAGTTGGCAATAAACACAACTGCTACTGCCCAGAACAAGCCATCATTCTTAATTTAAATAAACACTTAGGAATAAAACTATAATATTTCTGTTAATATACCAAGTTTGGTAAACTCATTTTCATTTCTTCAGGCAGGTGTTACATTTACACAAAGAATGTCCTTTAGCCCAGATGCACATTTGTTTTTGTTTGTTTTCTATTATTCATGGAGTTCACATTATAAACACATTTCCTTTTAAAGGTGACTTATGATGGGATTAAGGATTGGATCACTGAAATACATTTCCTGTTCTGCCTGTGTTTGTTCAAAGCTGTACTTGAACCCCTCCAACACAAAAACACGTTGCCAATTCTTACTTAGAGTCTAAGTTTCCATCTTTCAAGTGTTTTTGAATCGCTTGCATGTTTTCAGTACACCATTAAAGGCTGTCTTCAGGACAGCTATGAGAGGAATGTCATGTTTCTCAGGCTTTTCTAGAAACCAGAAGTGACACCTGGAGTTCAGACTCAGGCTGTTCCACTCCTACATTTATTAACAGATTAACAGACACTGTTCAGAAAGCAAAGAGGTCTGATCTGACAGACCCTGATCCCCTTCACTTTAGAAAGGAAGGACCAAACTCCCTCCAGGAGGTGACTCTAAGTGGTCTTTGGTCAACAGCAAGCTGTGTTTGACTTTTGGGTGCTCTAAAAGGTGCTGAGGTCCCCTCCCCTCGAGGCTGGACACTGCACTCCCATCACCATCCAGCCACTCCAGCTCTCACATTTTTATTTAGCTCAGCTCCAAACCTGACTTGTAATATCCCAACTCACAAACTTCAAAGGAATTGACAGCATTATTCATTCTGCCTTTATTTTCTATGCCCTTGACTAATCAAAAGTTGCCACTCAAGCGTGAGTGTTTATCTCACACAGACCAACTCTAAACACAGTGCAAATTATTCATTTTTTATATGACTCATTTGTCTTACAGGTTTGTTGGGACTTGAAAACATCACAACATTATAACTTGAAAATGTGAGCTACAAAAATCCAACTCAACTCAAAGATGCTGTGCAGGAAACAGAAGGTTCCTCAAGAAGTGAAAAGAGAAGGAAGAGCAGAAAATTGTTTCATTTTCTGAACTCATCAACAGATACCCAACAACCACTCATTACACCACAGACAAAGCAATCCATCTCCCAACTGTTTGCACACAGTTTTATGCAAATTAATGGAGGAGGGAAAAAAAATTAAGGTTGGCAATTAATCCAAAGAAAATAAATCACATTCTCAACTGTCAGCCAACTCTTTTATCATCCCAAAATATGCATCATGATAAAAACGCGTCTTCTATTCATGAAATCTACACATATGTATATATGAAAAGAAATGTATACATATATCACTGCAACAAAGTGACATTATAGAAGAAATCTTAGTACCAGGTGATGAATAAGTGTTGATTTAATAAAAAGAGCGGAGTAATCCATTTCCAGATAGACAGCTTGTGAACATGCCATAAATAAATATGAAGATCTTGTAAAAACACAAATACCAGAAACTAAACATGAAAGAGACTCCAATCTACTTGAATTACATTAAAAGCTTACGAATGACTGAGGTACAGCTACTGCCCTCACACAGCTACTAAATCCACACAAATTACATTTAAAACTCATTAACAGCATCAGAATGTCCTGGCTGATGGAAATGAATCCTGGTGGCTTGTATCAGCTGAGAGCTGGTCTAGGTTTTAGTATTTTGCACACTGAAATAATATAAAAATAAATCAAAATTGAGAATTTCACTTGGATTAAAGATGGGCATATATATTTTCAAGTGCTGGTGATTGTTCTCAGCCACAGGATATTTTCCCCCAGGCTGACAACTGAACTCCCTGTACTTGAGGCTGGTTCCCACTTCTCATTAATCTTCCCCTTAGCACCACCCTTGCACTTACACCAGTTCCCATCAATTTTAGCTCATTAATTCATCACACCACTTCCACCAGAACAGCCATCTCTTAAAATGTCACAGTTTTGGGACTGCTTTCCAAAAAGGAGAGCTAATTGCAACCAAACAACTGGGAAAAAATATGTCCAAGATACAGAAATCAGGCCTTAATGAATGCAACTGCTGTAATAACAAAGGACATTGCTTTTCCTCTGAATATTAGAAATAAAATAATAAAAAAATAGGTGAAAAATCACAAAGACCAACTCCTAATCAGGTGAGGGCTGAAAAGGGGACACCTTGAAAAGTACTCAAGGTCCTCAACTTCTATAAACTTAATGAAGTTTCTGCACCCCAGACACTTCTGCTTCATCCACAACTTTCCTAATTGTATCTCTACATATAAAGAAATGTGAGACATCCCATATTAAAGTGTCTGAAATTCAATAGTTGATGTTTTCAGCTAGTGTTGAGAGGAAAGTTGTATTTGTACTGAGCAACTGGTAAAACAAAGAAAAATAATTTTAAAATCTCCAACAGCATAGAAATTTGGTAATGGTCCATAGTCCCAACCCCACATGTGTCCTCATCACAACTGCTGGAAGTGTTAATTGGAGCATTTGCTGTATAAATAATGATATATTGGTTTAAAAATCCTACACTCAATTTCTTGAGCGGAAAACTGCTGGAGAAGCCAGAAAACATGAGGACAACACCACAGCGTCCTATGGCAAAGCCTGGAGGCCTGGTTTCATTTCCAAATCTGCTTTTTGACCCACCCTCCCTCTGAGGCAGACTCCCAACCTCACCGCATACGTCGATAAAATATTGAGTCATGTAAACACATTTATGCAGTGATCTCATGAAGGCTGGGGTGGAAGCAAAAGGGCTCAGCTCTCCCCAGCTGGGAGTGAAATGCCTCCCCTTCCATTTGAAAGCTGAAACATATCATTAAATACTAATTTCAATCAAGGAATATCTTTCAAATTAAAGCCACACCAAACCGAGGTGGAGCCTGGCCGCAGATCCCAAATGTCAAATCTCAGCTTGTCCCAATTTCCTGCGGAGCAGCTCTAGGTAACTGCATGTGCTGCCCTTCCATGCACTGCTCTCTGCACTTCAGCTTGACTTCATTTATTAAATACATATTAAGAAACAAAATAACCTACAGCAGTACCAAAGACCTTCACAGGTTTCAGAGAAACCAGATAAAACCAACGTTTCTGAGTCGTTCACTTTGTTAAACGCAATTTATAGCACTCGTGCTCATTGGTTTTAATCTCTTTTATCACCAGTTAAGAGGCAGCAGAGAACATGAAATTTATGGCTTGTTACCATTCAGACAAGGAAAAAAAAAGTGTAGATATTTAGCTATAGTTGGGAAGTTTGCAACTATGTATGAAACGCAGCCATTGCTGTTGGCTGAACATCATTCCTTTGGATTTCTGTCATTGTTTATCCTCCTCACAAAGAGAATGAGGCAATTAAACCCTAAGGCCATGTAAACAATACTGATGTCAAACATCTGTGCTGTCCCTGTTATTTAAAGCCATGAAGGGTGGTAGCAACAGAGTTGCTTTTATGTGCCTAGTCACACTTTCTTCCTCATTTAAAAAAACAAACCACCACCAAAACCAGCAAATAGTTACCTGAAAATGGGGTTCTGGGGTATCACAGGCACAGCTCAGGTGCTAGGAACATTTAATAACCAGGCTTAAACTGTTACAAATCTCCAGGGGAAAAAAGTGACCTCACCTTTTTTTTTTCATGACAGAGGACAAACATTCATCTTATCCCCATTTACAGAAATTTGTTGAAATATTGAAATACCTGATTTAAAAGCAAATCAAAAAGTGGGTTAGCAATATGAATCACTGAACTCCTGCCCACTTGTCTTCATTCCAGGGCTCACGCTCGGGCCAGGGGGAGCATCTCAGAGCTTTAACATCCATCAGATTGGGGGTTTTGGCTATTTGACAAAACAGAACTTGTTGCTTGCCAGGTTTTTTTTTTTATTATTATTTTTTTCCAAGCCTATGAATATATGGGGGAGGGAGGGAGGAAGTGAGGAAGGGGGAGAAGGATGTAAGCAATAAATGAGAACTTCAAAGTAAGAACTAACAATGCAGAACAATGACTTGTATATCTTACAGTACACGACAAAAGTTATTTGTCTTGGTGTTCTGCAGCTGCTAAAAGGAATCAGTGCACAGCACACAAAGCTTTGATATTTCCACAGAAGAAAAAGGTTTCTCAACAAATATCAACAAACAACTCGAACTTTCTACTGAATTGTGCTTACTCAATTTTCACATGCAGGGTTAAAATAATAAATATTGATAATTTATACAGTGTTTTAAACCATACAGGAAGGCCGAGACAGAAGAGACTGGACTTGCAAAGCAGTCAAGATTTATTATAAATACATGCTGACTTCAGCCTAAGGTAATTTGGAACAGTGTATTTCACTTCATCATTAACAAGCTGTCTGATCTCATTGTGTTACTTCTTTATCACACTGTACCCTCAAAAATTTTTAAGACTAGCTTTGATGTATATCGATACTTACCACATTTTACAAAAAAGACCCAGAGTATTTAAAAGAAAATCACTGGTGTGAAAAACAGGAAAAAAGTTATATTTCATAACAATATATGTGAAGAGAATTTTCTACAGTAAATGTAAATTTTAATCATATTGGAACTAATCTTCCATTTTCAAATGGAAAAGCTGAAAACTTTGTGCTCAGTTTACAGGATGTGGCAAAAACACTGCTCACTTTTCCTTTCAGAAAATAAACATACTTGTAAGTACATTTTGAAACAGTACATCATTAACCACTCCAGTTAAAAAAGAGGATATCATCAATGTTTTTATCCAGTGCAATGACTAAGGTTGGAAAGTCTCTGTTGCAAAGAGCTCAGGACACCAGAGATGGACTCAAATAAAAACAGCATCAAACAAGTGGAACAGCCAGAAATTAGAATGTAAAAAGCCCCTTTATAAACATGGCATTTTGCCCAGATTCAAAGGTCCCTCCACAAAAGTCCATGTTTATGATCTGAACTGGATTATTTGACCTAACAAACATTTATAATCCCCACCACATATCTACCCTTCTTTGTATCTTTACTCTTTTAAAAATACAATTGCTACTTCCAGCTGCAATATTTTTACACATTACTCTTTAATGGGAAACTAGATATTCACTTAATTAAAAAATTAATATGACATTCTTATAGCTCACAAAAATTAAAGGTTTTGTGCTATATCAAATCTTAGCAGCTTCATCCATCAAGAAAAATCTGACTTTTAAAGTGACACTGAAATTAATACACATTTGCTTGATACAGAAAAATAATTGAATGGACAATTGTTCTTATTCATATGCAAATGTCATTAGGCTCTTTCAAGAGAGAACAATGTATTTTTCATGGATTTCCATGTTGGGGGTGGTGGGAAGAAGGAGAAACGCATCCAGCTCTGTATCCCAACAACTGTAATAACTGGAAATGGTATTTGTTCTCTCAAGGATGTTTTCTCTGGCCAATAAACATAAAATGGATATTAGCACTACGACACACCGTGTTATTTAACAGCTTTATTTGCAGGGTCCCACTTCCACGTGGAACAAATGCCTGCCACCAGTGGGAGACACTGACATCAGCAAGGACCACAAAAACTTCAGTATATGTTTAGAAATGAAGAAAGCTGAGCCACAGCAGTATTGAATGCAATTTCATGAAAGGCAGCTCAAAAATGCAACGAGCTGTATCTTCAGTTGGCAGCACTGAGAACTGAACCCAGCTGAACCTGTGAGCATGCAGGAATCACACAGATTTCAAAGGGATTTAGTGAAATATAACAGAAGGCACCACTTGAGAATTTCATGGAATTCTGCACAGTGTCCAGTCCACTGAATGAGTCTGAATACGTTGAGTCACTAACACTGATTTTTTTCTCCCCAGTGTTATTCCTCTCTTTTTCATATGAGTCTGAATACGTTGAGTCACTAACACTGATTTTTTTCTCCCCAGTGTTATTCCTCTCTTTTTCATGCTGTATTTTAGCAGCTACTGAACTTTTTATACTCATTTCAAGATCTCCTAAACCAGCCACTAAAACTGAACTCCCACCTTCTTTTCAGCAGTGCAACACGTAGCAATAGTGTACAGAACCTACTTTTTCTAGTCAATGTCTTTTCCCTCTTAAAAACCAGAATCTATACATGAAAAAAAAAAAATTAAAAAAAAAAAGAGGAGGAAAGTTTAAAGAGAGAGACACTTTGAGGTAGAGATTAATCATGCAGCAAAAGATTAATTCCCAGCTGCTTGGCAACCATCTGGACATTCTACTGGTTAAAACACTAGTTTGAATTGCTAACCTACCCCTTTGATCTTTCTCAATGTCTCCAGCCCATATGTGCAATAATTAAAGACATAGTTCACAAAGTATTGAAAAAAAAATAAATAAATAACTGTCCATGTACATCAAGATCTCCACAACCAGCATGACTGGTATCAGGAATTATAAATCAGCAGCCAATTTATGAAAACATGTCTCATCTTGACATCCACTGTGTGTCTCACACCAGTCTAGCAATAAAATAAGGTTTGGGGTTTATTACATTATATTCTGAAGAGTTATCAAAGCAAAGGCAGGATGTGACTTCCTCACAAGGAACACAACGGACAACTTGCACATGTTTTTGGGAGCAGGACATTAATCAGCCAGGAATTATGTTAGCAGCAGTCAAGATTGCTGTGATTTTAAATGTGAACGAACAGATTCCTACTCAGGACGATTACTCAGTGGTGAGAATCAGTTTACAACTGGATTCTCCATATAAATCACACCCTGCATTCAAAACAGACACAGGGGTTGTGGAGAAAAGGAGAAAATTCAAATGAACCAGAAAATAGTTGCTGTCACTGCCTGGAGTATTTTCAAGGGGAAATGAAACAGTGTTTTCAGAGCAAGTTGTCACAAGAAAAAAAAAGTTATAGAAAAGTGAAAATCACTTTGAAAGCCATAATTATGTCATATCTGCCTTTTCTTGCCCCCTCATATGGGCCACACTTGTGTGAACAGTAAGGAACACACGTTCTTACATTCTAACAAGAATATTCACCAGTATTATAAACCTTAACAATCTTTACCCTTGGAAATCAGCATGACATTTATGAGAAGTATGGCTTGGATAGTCCCCAGTGAACAGGATGACAAAAGAAGGGGAACAGCAAAGGAAGAGAAGTGGAAGAACAGAGGGATAATAAGGAAAAAAATTCCAACACACAAAGCTCCAGTTATTGTAAGACTCAGGTTTTTTGAGACCCACTCAAGTGCTTTCAGAAAGTTCATCAAAACCACTCTCCTCCTGTTGTTAAAAAGCACAAACAGCCCCAGCACATCTAAGGAGGTTCCTTGAGCTGTATCCAGCTCTCCCGATCCCATACACTGATGTTTATGTATCCATCTACCAAGGTTTAAACTCTAGAGATGCACACAGACATGAGCACACACTTTGAATTCAATATATTACACAGGAGAACAATACTGATATATTTTGTAACCACCCTTGGAAGATATGAACAAAAATACTTATTTTCAATGAGGAAAAATATAAAATCCATGATGTAGCTAAAGGCACAATAATGTTAATTTTACAGTGGTTTAATTACAAGAGTCCTTGTTTTAGGATACTGTCTCCATACTGGGTTTATTTATTGCTTATATTTGGCGTGAATTTCATATATTTAAATACTTCACTATAGAACAGGGCAGCTAAGAGGAAGAAATCAAACCCAGCAGGACAATGCCCACTGATCACCATCTCCTAATTGCAGGGACTCTTTATCTTCAAATATTCTTTCCCTTCTCTTTTCAATGCTAACACCAGCCAGTGTTATTCACTCTCCCTCCAGAGTTTTACCACTTTCTTTCCTCCCTGCATTCTTTCCCCTACATTCTCTCTATGGTCCCTCTTGGGGGAAATCCATATCACAGCCCTCATGCAATTTGCTCTGTTTCAAGCTATAATCTCCTGCCAGATAAGTGAGAAGCACAGTAAATCTGCTGCTTTCAACACCTTCAATCCAGAGCCCTTTTAGCCAGGCCACGACTTAACTACATCAGCACTGCAGATTTTATCTTCATGTATATATATCACTAGATCCCAACACTTCTGGTGCAGTAAAACCATATAAATGGCTTGATGATCTTTATAAACAAAATTTGTGCCACGCAGTAAAAGGGAGTGCTCATTCCCAAAATAAAAGGAGAAAAACAGAAACAAAGATTACAAAGATGAAGGTCCTAAATAGCTTTTTAAAAGGGCTGCATCCTTCAAGATAAGACTTCTTTAGTCATAAACCCATAAAACAATCTACATTTCCCATCTTACTTCTGGTCCTGGATCCATGAAGATGCATTTTTAGGAAAAAAAAAAACCAACAAAAAAGGTCTTTTTCTCTATGTTCTCTGTTATCTTACAGCGCCTATCTCATCTCTCCTTCACTCTTCCTCATTCCCCACCACCCCAGATGACAAACTGCTGGAAGCCATCCCACAGGTGTTCTCCTGAAAGCCCAGCCACTGCCGTCCCCAGAATTCCTCCTCCCCCAGCTGCACAACCTTTCAGTCTGGAAGAGGCTGGAAAAGCACCAGTGGCTCCAGTGTCCAAAGGCTTTATTACTGGATTCCCAAAAATCCAAACAGAGGAGTGATGGGAGCACAGTGATAAACTCAACAAAAACGTTGGAAACACTCAGTGTTCTCAGTTAACCCAGGCAGATGAAGCTTCTCAATTTATTGCACACAGCATTAAGCTTGCCAGTTTGTCCTAAAAATAAATAAATTAAGAGCTGGTAGACAACTCAGTACTAATTTACTCCAGGTATAACCTTCAGCTGAAAAGTGAAAATTATTTCCAATATGCCTCTGATTTGTTTAGGTTTCCTTTGCTGAGATAAGATAAATAAATATCTTTGCTTACAAAATAATAAAACAGAAGGAAAATGAGAAAAAATGCTAAGAATAAATGACTGACAAAATGAAAAATTAAGAAAGGGAACTTCTTTAAAGAAACACCAAAATGTCTTGAAGTGATATATCACATAAACTAGTTGAAAAAGGTTAAAAGAAATCAGTTTATTAACATAGCTGATTTTATTTTCTCATTCCAGAAGAATTCCAAACCTGTATCTTAGCAATGGTACTGAATCTGTTTTTCTGAAAAATCACAAATCAGACTTTTCCTTTCCTCCTCCTCTGCCCCGTGGAGCTCTGGGTGACACAGGATGGCCAGAGGGGAAGTTCAAAGGGACATTTTCCCTTTTTATCAAGACAGGCCAATCACCCCATCTGTCGTGCTTTGCTGTCCTGCTGAACATGGATTTATTCCTGTTGGGCTGCCTCTCCCTTGTTTAAACCCATGATTTTTCAGTAATGACCATTTCCCAAATGGTTTAATCCATGTCAGAAGTATTTGGGGAAGAGATGACTAAAAGCCGCTGCCTGATGACATCGGCGTTCTCGCAGGGCTGTGATGTGGTTATCACTGCTCATGGCCATGTGTTCAGCATTACAGACTCTAAACAGGTGCAGGAATGCTTTATGAACAAAGGTCTAAAGGTTAAAAGCAAAAAACTCCACAGTTATCCTATTTTATGTTCTCCCCTTGTACTACAAAGAGGTTGAAAACAGTTAAAGGTTCCCCCGGACCCTTTTGTACAGCACCATTTCTTTGTTAATACATTCACATTCTATAAATGAAAAGGACTTTATTCCTAATTGAGCTTCACAAACAAAATCAGATGAAAACACATTTAAGTTTTCTCGTTAATAGCACACACATGGTGATTGTGAAACACTGTCTGTAACCTTTCCAGTTCAAACCAGCCCACAGTTGAGCACCATTAGCAAAAAGTCCTGGATTTTTTACTGTGTGGCTTAGAGGATTTTTCCACTGAACTAGCAAAGTATTAACTGGGTATTTTATGTAGTTCCTTGGCATGCATTCCTGTTTATTTAATTTGAAAATATTGTTTAAATGACAACATTGTGCTTTCAATTTATTTATTTATTGGGCTATTTTCACATCTTATGAAACCTTGCCTCATCCTGAGGCACTGGTGGTTTGAATCAGTCAATACAAAAGAAGAGTCAATAGCAGAGCAGAGAAAGTGAGAGGCACGTGGATTGTGCAGCTGCTTGTTTGAGCATCAAGTGAGGCAGCCAGGTAGCACCAGAAACCATTTCATACACATTATTTTATTAACAACTGAAGGATCTGCCAACTGATTTTTACCCTCCTCTGTATTGTCTGCTAAAGATGCTTTCTGAATTGTCATGAAAGTAACTTTAGGACAGTTCCAATGGAAGAATATTTTCCTGCTTTGCTGATGATGCCCTTTCCTCCCCTCCCTCCCCTATATTTGGGGTACTTTGTGGGTCCTTCTGGATAGTACAGCACTATGTACATACGTCTCAATTTTCCAAGAGCATATGGCTGAAATCAGAAATTTTAAAGACAAACAGAGCAGAGCGCTGGATTTGGTTTGTAGTGGGTTTTTTATGATTGGTTGGTTGGGTTTAGGGTTCTATTAATTGTTTTCCTAATGAACCTTAAGATTCCTTTTCTGTCCATTAATTCACTGTCTTTCAAAAAAAATGTGCTAAATAAAATGAGCGGCTTGTGACAAAAGGTCTCAGGCAGTCGACTTCCTCAAAGCATGAAAAAGGTGAAAATGACCACAAAATTTTATGTTTCCACATATTCAAAGCAAAAAACCACGGTGTGAGAGAATTAGACAGCCAAGCTTGGACAGTAATCTCAGGAATTCACAGTGTTACAAAGAAGTAAAATAAAACCCCATATGACCAAAAGAGGATTGGAGCTCAATGAGGCAAATACAGAAATAATGCAGATCTTACCAGAAATAAGGTCAAAATCTGCTAATTTTGAAAGATATATAGAAAGTAAACATAAGTCCTCATTAAATCAAAGGTTTCACTGCCTCTACTAAAATGTAATTTGGAAAAATCCTAGAATTTAAACTTCTCTCCACTAAAAATTCTTTCAAAGGACCACTAAATGTGTTCAGATAGCCTTTTTTACTCCCTAAATAATTGGGAAATACATGAAGTATTTAATGACAAACCTTGTCACTTCAGCAAATTTCTGTTCCACGAGATTTTCTGCTACAGGAACTTCCTTGTTAATGCCCAATTTCCAAGGAAAAGGCCTTAAAAGATTCCTACCTCTTTCTCCGGCGTCTGGAACTTCGCGTGGCGGTGCCGAGAGGGGCTGCCGTGCCCAAGGCCAATTTTAGGTGTCATCTATTGAAGAAAAAGTTCAAAACAACCCAGGAAGTCAAAACCAGTAAATCCAAGTACAATCAATCCCAACCAGTGATTAAAAATAACATAAAGGGTTTGTCTGCCCTTCTGAAATATGGAGGGAATATAAACACCTACCACAGTCATTGGCACCCGTTTTTCTCGCAGGTATCTGGGGTTTTCTAACTGAAAAACAAGGCAGAGAAAAAATCAGCAGGTCAACAATGTCTGATTTAGTCCAAGACATCATAACTAAACCATACTTAGCACAGGAACTGCATCACTCAAAGAACCACAGGTGAGATTTCAACATGCCTGAAATGTTATAGAAACAGGAAATCTTCCTAAGAAACCATTTGGTTGGAAATATACTCATCAATTTTGATAATGTAAATGGGCAAAAAATTGCACTTTTTTCCCTCCCAATTCTTGTGGTTGTAAAAATTCCGTCAGTGCATATTATAAAAATATTTGGCAGCTGCATACATCTTATGCAAAAGACTTACAACTTTATTGGCTAAATTCTTGTTGAATTCAGTATAAAGCTACAATATGCTTACAGATTATATTGATTAAAATCTAGTGCTTTTGAAAAATTACAGTTGGGTGCCTTGAAACTATAGCCACACATGTAAGCTATAGAGACAAAACATAAGGAAATAATTCATTAACATGGCTGTATAATTAAAACAGCTCTCTTAATCACTATTTTTAAGAAGTGGATACAAAGCATTGTTCCCAACCCACTTCCTCTATCAGACAACTCTATCTTTTCTCATTTCCTCAGACGATGAGGCTCAAACATCACATCACAGAGAAAGCAGAACGCCCAAAAAAAGCTTTCAAGGGTATAATCTTGTAAAATGTGGCAGTGAGATTTGGAATATGAATGAGATTGCAATACACATTAAAAAAAAGAAAATGTTGTAGGATTAGGTTGATCTACGAGGCGTGGCAAATATATCAAATGCTTGCACTTTCTGCAGTAGTATGAAATAAATTTGTGTGTTGAATTTATCAGTGGAAAAGAGGCTTAATCCCTCTGAAATTTCAATTTGATACAGTTTTATTCATTTTCTATCTCAAAAGGTGATGTAGGATTTCTGTCCGGTGTTGAGTTGTCGTATTTCACCCAGAAGTTGTTGCATATACTCCCATTTAATACAGACATTCAATTTCAATGAATGGTATTATCCAAATTTTTCATACATTAGTTGAAAATATCAGGAAACCAATAATTTAACAATAACCTACTTATTGTCAGGGAGTTTACTAAAACAGTTACACTAAACTTTCTTTCACACAACGTGTCCTATGTTGGCATCCATGGGCAGCCACCAGTGAATGAAGGAATCCTGGCAGCACCCACTGCCACAAAATGAGGAATTTTGGACATAGAAGAGATTGTGAGGAGAGGAATACAGGAGTGGGATCAGCCTGGAACACCAACCACAGGAGATCCAGTGGAGGGGAGGGAAAAGCAAATCATAGAGAAGGAAATAAAAGGTATAGAAATTGCAAACTGGAAAAATTGTGGAGAATTTTCTTTGCCCTACACATTTGTACCTGCAATAGGATTTTCCACCTGCATTTTACTGGTATTATATTCCTCCCAACTCCATTTGGCCACTTCTCCATCCAGCCCACACTCCTGATCATGCCCAGGGCTGAAGGTGTTTGCCAGAAGCCCAAGGTTCTCCCCAGTTTGGCATCAGTGGGAGCAGTGGAAGCCTTCACCAGTACCTGACAGAATCTGGAGAAAGCTGCAGAGCCACATTTCAAAGGCTTGATGATTTCCCAAAGCCCTGTCTCTCATGCAGAATCACCCTTTACTTTGGCTTCTTTTAAAGCTAAAAATTGTTGTAAATATTTACAATTAATTAAAATCCTTTATCTGCCCATGACATTCAGCTGTTTGCAGCCTTTGCTTCAAAACCAAGCTGAAAAGCTTAGGTACATCCTACTTGTTTATGGGAAAGAAGGAAAATGTGTCTCTAATACTTTGTAGGGACCAAGTCTTGCATTTTTTGATTTTGTAACAGCAGCCATATGTGCTTTGAAGTTAAAATGTTCCCACTTTGTTACTTGTTGTGGATTATATCCACTTAAACTGATCTGTAAACATTTAATGCCTCAACATTCATTCTTTTCATGCTGGTCTTCTGCAAAACTTCTTGTTCTCCAAATTAGACCACATTAAAGAGGGAATATCACAATAAAGAATGCCCCAAAAAAGAAAAAAAAAAGTCTGTATTTATGAGAAACATGCAAATTTAAAAATAATAAGCAAAAGGTCAAAGACAAGCCAAAATACATATGTATGAAACTGAAGGACTGCCATGAGAAGAGCAGTAAATCACATGCTCTTTTAAGAGTATGAACCAAATAAATGTCATCATGAAAGACATCTTTATTTGAACTAGAACTGAACTCTAATTTGTAAATACCACTTCTTAACAGAAATGGTATTTTGAATCTCTTTGTAGAAAAGATTTTGGATTCTCCTGTTCTATTAGGCAGTCTGACAAGAAATCATGTTTCAATTTGTGAGAAGTGCAATGGTCACCTTCTCCTTCTCCTAAACCAGAGCTATGAAGGTGTTGGGTGATCAGATCCCCATGATGGGGATCACCTAACACAGATCATCTACTTCATTAAAATATTTTTTTTTTCTTAAATTAAAAAAAAAAAAAAGTATTGCAGAAATATACATAAAAATAAAATTCCAAAACTGCATTTCAGGCAAATTAGCCATGATTTGCAACTTCAGTATTTTCAATTTCTATTTATTTAGAACTACACCTAAAGTAGTGAAAACTAAATATTTATGAGTTCTACAATTTTAAAGCTATCAATGCAAGTGATGAGTGAAGCACTGACAGAAGTTGAAAAGCTTTCCCCCCAAAAGCAAGGACAGTGCATGAAAAGCACAATTTTGAGCTTTAAGTACTTCTACAAGTCTCATCCTCATCAATTACATTCCATCCCTCAGGCTGAAAATATTGTCCAGGCTTTCTATCTGTACACTATATCCCAGTCCAGAAACTCCCATCAAAGCTTTGCTTTTTTGCTCAGTAAATACAACAATGACAACTCTGAAGTTATGGTTCCAAATTACCCCTCCAAACTCCTGGTCCACTCTTTTGGAAGATGCTTATCCAGGGATGGTTATCTCCAATAATAACCTGTGTCAGTCCACTCACAGAATATTGTAAATATTAAAATTCAGGGAACAAAACCCCCACACATCTGCAGGCTCATTGCACGTTCCCCCCTAAGCTTCATCAAAGACAAAACGGGATTGTTTTCAAAACAAGGATGGCAAAAACACACATGAAAGAGTTAAGAACACTTAAGACTTTGAAATGGTAAACAACTAAACTGAACCTTGCCCTAAATTCTTACTTTAATCTACCAAACCCAGCCAGCCAGCATGTTCCCTACAGAAATAACTGCTGAGTAGCTCCAGGAAATTTGAGTAAGGACATTCTTATCTAACATCATAATTTGTAGGGAAGTTCACTTTAATGCTGCTGCTGCAGTCTTAGTGGAAGGACATTAAAGCACACGAAGACTGTTTGTCAGCATGGAAGCTGAATTTATTTTTTGAAGTCGCAACACCGCTTGGAGTTCACTGTGGGAAAGTTTTTCCAGCACTGCTGCCCTCCAAGGCCACAACATATACAGTAGGTATGTTTATAGTAAGCAGCCAGACTGAGAAACCAAACAAAAGATAATCAAATGGCTTGTGCAGAAATGGTTGAGCTTAACTAGACTGGAAAGACACAGCAGATGTGAGCCAAGCACACAGAGCAGGCACAGCATCCACTGCTGCTGCAGCCTCCCAGGAATTCCCAACACTCCATCCATTTAACCCTGTGTTACAACTCTTTTCTCCAAGGAAGGAGAATGGAACACAGCCACCAACCACTGAATTTCTTTGCTCTCAGTCCTCTCAAATCTTTATTAGGCAATAACGTTTCCCAGGACAAATTCTTCTGGTCCAGTCAGTCCCACATCACGTCTGGTAAAAGCTAAAGAGTTAATTCTTGTCCTGGCTGAATTCCAGCGATGCAAAATCATGTTCTCCCTGATTAAAAGGCCCTTTGCTGCTTCCCCAGGGTACAATCACTTTGTGTGCTTTCTGCCTAAAATGATGTGCTGAATTTCCTGGGATGTTTGAAAGAGCTGCTTTGTCACACCTAAAATTGGCTACAGTTCGGTGACAAATGAAACTGCATCACAGATATCATGAAAGAGAGAGTGAGAGACAGGCAGGTGAGGTAAGAATTTGCAGGAGTTTAATTCATTGCTCTTCCTTTACATAATTTTAATTTTCTTATCCAAAAATTATGTTTGTCTACAATCTAAAAAGCTCAGCTAAAGATGAAAAAAAGAAAAGGAAAAAAAAAAGGCAGTTTAATTCCATTATCCAAGGAGGTCCTTTTCCTGATGCTACACATCTTTCACAATATTTAATTATTTTTGAGACATAAACAGGAGATGGTCACCTTCCCCTCAGTTATGAAGTGCACAATATGCTGCAACAATATGCAGAAATTTATTGACAGCTGTTGATGAAATAAGACCACAGAATCACAGAAAAGTCTGGGCTGGAAGGACCCTTAATCTCACTCCCCTAGCCCAGGTTACTTTTATTATATTCTAAGATGGCTGAAGAATGACAAAGAAAAGTTCAAAGTAACAAAGACCAAAGATTACTGGTATTTATTTGTCTCAGCTCCTGGCTCTGAAACTTCTCCCTTCAAACAGCCACACAAAAGGATTTCTGCTTTTCTACATTGCAAATGCAGCTTCAAGGCATGAACACCTGATAAAGGACAGACCCCAGGTAAGTTTAGATAAGAGTCAATACAAGCTAAGAAAAACACATTTTATAATATATGTAAAATGAGTGTAAATAAGTATTCCATGTATGAAAGGCAAATTTATCACAATCAAAACTCAACTTTTTTTCCCAACTTTACTCGTGCCTGATTAGAGTCTAAAGAACTTGAATAATAAAATGTTTGATAGAGATAATCAGGAATGCTGCAAGGAAGAGGGGGAAGTTCTTTTATTACTCACAAGAAGTAACAATATAAGCAAAGTAACACAACAGATTTACTTCTCCTATAGAAAATGTTATTATTAAGAACAAATATCTGAAGCCTCCAGATTAGACTGTTAAGCTTTGACCTCTCAGCTTAGTAGAGAAATCATAAAAGCATTTCCCAAAATTTCTCACAATATTTTTAATAATAATATTAAAAAAAACTCAATAATTGATGTAGGTATATCATAAAAGCTCAAAACACATCCAGAATGTGACCTTAAAAACACAAAAGCTTTGAAGAAGAGGAAATTTAGAATATACTAAAGAAGCAGGAAGCTGAAAGATAACAGTAAAAATAAATTAACAATTTATAACTGGTCATTTCAATCCAGACAAGCCCAAGCTGGAGCAGTGAAGGCTCAGCAGCACCTCACAGCTGGAAGACAACAGGGTTGTCTCACCAATGTTTGTACCCAGCTTGGTATTTGCAGATTCTTGAATAAAAGCATGGTCTCCATATAAACCTGCCTGAAATACTCACAGCTTCCTAAAATTACAAAGATTCTCACTGAGAAAAATCCCTGCATAAAGACTTGTATAACCAAAAAAAAAGCCAAGGAAAGTTTGAAAACCTTTCAAGACAACTGCTCTTCAGCCCAGGCAGCTCCAAGTGAAAGCCATTCTGTATTTCCTTTCCCACCTTCCCCCACCACTGAAGTATTTTTTGGGTCAAGGGTCTTCTGTATCTGAGGTGGGATCATTGTAAATAAAGTTTCCCAAACGGTTTGCAGCTGGGAGTAGCAATTAAAGGACAGCAAGATGCTCCCGTGGCAATTGAAATGCTTGCAAGTAACAGCAGCCACATCTGACTCTCAAACCTTACAGGTTCCAAGGGGCTGCAATCCTTTAGTGGGATTTTTTTTTAATATATTTTTAGCAATGGCATATTCTTTAAGTGTGACACTCCACTTAAAACTTCCTGACCCTTTCAGAACCCACTGGAGGCCATGATCCACAGCAGGGAAACGCTGTTCAGCACAACCCCTCACAGACCTCTCTTTTACAACCTCCAATCCTCTTTGTCAGGTAACTCCCAACAAGTCTTATCAGGCAATCAAAGTCTCTCATGAGCGACTTCTTTAATTACCATCCCTGGAGAGGAGACTTGAAAAACTGATTTATGTGCCACGGTAGCCAATTTGTTATCCAAGGGAGCTCCCGTATCAGCAGAGGATCATCACAGTTTAATAACCAGCCATTATCAACACAACACGATTGCAAACTGGAATTTCAATTAGGAGAAGAAATAAAATACAAATAAAATGACAGAGATAAGAGATAAGCAGGCAGGCAGATTGACACTGATATAAAAATGCAGGATATAAAGAGATCCTTTGTCAGCATCAGTTGATGTAATTTGTAAATGGCCATGAGCAAGTTTTCCCCCTTTTAAAGCAGCTTTAAAAGCTCAAGGTGTTACAGCTTTCTGCTCCTATCATCCAATGGATAAATACAGCCCAAATATCCAAAATCTGCAAGTCACTGCTTGCACCTTTGTTTTGGGCACCTGTACAATGCTGACACTGTCACCCATCTCCACCTTCAGCTTGGAAAAAGCAAGAGAAACACCAAGAAGGACAGAAAACCATTAATATTCTCTGTCATCATTTCTGATTGCACTGAGGAGAACTTGGCCATCCATGAAAAACCTGGAGTGTAATAGGCAAGATTTTGAAATGCTGTCATATCCCTCTGGACTGACTATAGCGTAGGAAGAATAGGGATCATTTGGCAGCTGATTAAAATGACAATATGAAAATACGTGATTATTTTTCAAAAAACAAGGCTGAACTATTTCATTAAACTCGCTCTCATCACTCCTAACTTTGGCTGCAACTCTGTGAGCTTTCAACCTGTGAGAATAAGCACAAAATGAGGAAGAAAAGAAAGAAGAAACCTCCCTGTTAAAAACAAAGTGATCTTAATAAAACTAAATTGCTGTAAGGATATTAATCCTATTGAAATAGGTTAAAGATTTCGTGGTACATGTGAAAGGGTTACAAAAAAGACAAAACAACACAGCAGAAAAAATAGATTAAAATACAGCAACAGAGAAGAGGTACTTCATTGTCACCTTAGAACTATCATGAATTAATACCACAGAAAATACAAACAAGGGAATAAAGTCTTATAAGAGTAACAAATTTGAATTATTAAAAAAGAAAGGGGTGAACACACAGAAAAGCCACTCTGAAAAGGAGGCACAGTGACAAAGAAACCCCTGAGGTGTATTAATGGCTTGCAAATTCTGTATTGGTTAAAAAAAAATACACAGAAAGCCAAACTCTTCTTTCATTTATACAAGTATAAATAAAAAATAATGCTACAGAGTCATGAAGAATTAGTCTGAATTTCTACCAGAGTAAGACTCTTGGTTTTGACCAGCAGCCACTATTTTGCCTGATTTATGAGTAATCATATTAAATGTGTGAAGATTATTATTACTTAAAGCTTCAATGTTTTCTTCTCATACATTCATAAATAACCTCTCCAAGCCTTAGTAGCTCATTTCTAAAAGACTGATTCCCACATGAAGTTTTGCTGGTTAAGCTCTGGAAGCAAACCACATTACTGAGAAGTTATAACTGCAAGTTAATAAATAAGAAAAGTACTCAGTTCATTTTACCCCAAGATTCCAACTATTGAGTCGTGCTTCGAGGTCGTCATCATCCAATGAAAAGTTTCTTTTGTGTTGATCATCCTGGTACATAAAAAAAGTCAAAGAAAATATCAGAATTGCTGGCAGATACATTATTTAGAATTAAACTTCTCATTGACTTGGCCATAGCTACACTGCACTTTCCTAACAGTGTCACAATACTTCTTACAGCTTTCACCTCAACAGCTCAGTTTCCAGAGGATACTGGGCTGAGAAAGCAGTTCAGAGGATAAATTAGCCTGGCTCTCCATTTTAATGTTCTTCTTTAATTTCTCTATTTATTTCTAAAACAGTGGTCTCCTTTACAGAGAGTGAATTTACCAAAAAACCCAGAATTACTCCATTTTCAGGCATCAATTCACCTCACACAGTGCCTTTTCTGGGGCTAATCCAGAATTCAGAGATCACCTGATCAGCCTCCAAATAAAAAGCCAGATTTAAAAACGAAAGGAAAGCACAGCAAGGCAGGGATGGTTATCAAAGCAGAGCACAGAGCAGCTGCTGCCCAGCTCAAGGGTTCTTCCCTGACTCCCAGCACCCAGCCAGGGCTGTGGGTATTGCTGCTCAAGGAAGGGACAAGGAATTGCCTCTGAGAAGAAAAGTTTTTCCTGTGGGATAACAGAAACTACCAACATTTAATGTATCTAATGGAGAAGCTGGTATAGAACGTTTTCCTTGGCTAAAGTATTTAGAAAAACATCACTGAAGCCTAACTTATTACTTTGTCTCATGAAGTGAGGATTGTGTATGGGCCTGCCAGCACCTCTCCTTTAAATCTCATTTGTCACAAGCATCCAGTGACCAGAGCTTGGGCTGCTGGTAATCAACACTTGGTTGAGGCAGCTCTTAATGTTTCTAAAAAGTCTCCCTGCTCCTCCACCTGGACCTGAATGATGCCAGAACATCTGTGAAATCCCAGAACATCCCTGACCATGGAACAAGGTGTTGTTTGTTTCAGCCAGCCAAGCATTATCAAACTGGGAAAGCAAGAGAGGATTATTTCACTTAAAGGCCCTTTGAAAGCTGCAATCACATGAGAATCCAGTACATGGAGCTGAAGAACAGGGAAGTGCAGTGATTTGTCTAACACTGACCTGGAAGCTGCAGCAGAGCCAGCAATAACAGCAAAAAATTAAAAATAAACAAACCAAAGCAGCAAAACTCCCCTACAAAACTTTAAAGACCCAAATCCAGGTTTCAACTGAAGAATATATTTTTTTTACAATAACTCTTCCATAAGGAGCACTTCCTGAAGTAAAATAAACAGGAAACCAATAAGAAGCGTAGTAAAGCCAGCATGTGGTTTTATTTTTAATTATGGCATTTCTGTATTTAAATTCATTTGTATACATACAATCAACATACACATAAATCCATTCACAGCAAGCAGAGCCTAGAGCACAGACAGATTTCTGCCCACTGAGCACCTGTAAGCTGCCCTGATAAACCATCCCCTTGCTAATCCTCTATTCCAGATGCACAGCAGAACACAAATTTCCTCAGAAAAGAGTTTCCAGTTTATCCTATTTGCACTTCATGTCCTCATAAATCCTCAACTGTGCCCAGCTGCAATCTTTCTAAACTGTTCCTCTGATAGAATCAAAAATGAAGCGTGGGCAGAGCTGGAGGAACAAACAGGAAATTCAGTGTTCATGGAGGGGTGAGGGTTGTTCTAGGTGTGGTGAAGGACACTGCAAGGCCACAGAGCACATTTTGTTAGGTAAACAGCACATTTCTTGGTATCACTCATTTGTCAGGAATAATTGTCAGTGCAAAGCTTGCAATTACATAAAAAACATCACTGAATATTTTGGACTAAAAGGGTTTCAGACAAAGCCTGTTCAATGCCCTTTCATCAGTCAAAATGCTCAGTGTGGAAAGTCTGATGAAACAAACTGTCCAAAATTCACTCTTGCAGAGGTCAACCATCACTGAACAGAGCCAGAGGCATCTATGCAGCTTTCTTTAATCTGTTATTGCAAAATACAAGATGATGTCAATGCAGGCACGTTGCCAAGCCCAGGGAAAACAATGCAGCAGACACTGGAAACACAACACTAAACAGAGGTCAAGCATTAGGATGAACTGAGAGCATCCTACGAGAAATTCTTTTCCCCTGCACTGCAGAGGACAGATTTCAATGAGCTTCAGTCCTCCCTATCACTCCCTCCCAAATGTCTGCACCTTTACACAGGGATCATGACACACAGAACTGGAAATAACAGCTTTGCAGGGACATATGAAAGCTTTAGGACAAAAAGGAGAAGCATCTTACAGACAGTGACGTGCCTAGGTCATCTTCATCTGTCCGGTGACAACGGGATATCACTGATGGCTTCTCATTGAGTCTTTCCCTGTTATTAATGACAAGAGGGAGCAGAAAGAGAATTCATTTTCAGCAACTTGTGGCACACAAAGGATGTTAATCACAGAACAGAAATGGCTAAAATACACACAAGAAAATAACTGTCAAGATGGAAAGATTTAAAAAAAAAAAAAAGGAGGAAAAAAGAGAAAATTTTCATGTTAAAGGCAAACAAAAGCCTTAAGTGCTCCATTAAAAAACCACCACCTTAAACCCCACACCAAAAAAACCCACTAGAAATATCATGTACATGACAGTACATTAAAAAATGGTCTTTGCTTTTCTTTTACTACCTGAGCCAACATCTCCCAAAGAATTTTAGGATAAATCCAAGTTAAGGAGAGGGCTGATCTAAAAGAACATTTTTGAAATAAAATTGCTAAGAGTATGAAACAACATAAGATGGAGTCCAGTGACTCAGAGAAGAGGAATTAAGGTGATGGTTGGTTGCACCATAGGGGAGACTTTTAAGACCAAAAAAACTAGGTTAGAACAAGGTAAATGATCCTACAACACACAAAGGGCAAGAACAACACACACAGCTCTATACAAAGGCAGTGGCTTGAAAGGCCAAGGTGGAGAGGAACAAGTCATAAAGATTGTCTTGGTTTCATTTCATTTCTGTTTTATGGACTAAAGTGGAATTTATGAGGGATGGTAAAGAAATGCCCACAAGACAGGACACAAGCACAGCACGACCAAGTGCTCTGTCCAGCAGAGGAATTTTCTGGAAAAGCTTTTGTTGTAAATAAAACACCTGAACAAAGGGAAATGCAGATCAGCAGATAGGTGAGGAGAATTGCCACTGATGCACCTGGTCACAGACATTTCTCAGCCACAGAACAGGGGAAAAAAGAACAAAATAAAGTGAAAGTTATAAGCATTTATTAGATGGGTTGATACAGCAAAAGACCCAAAACAGTAGTGAAACACCCTTCAGCACATACTCCACTGTCAGATGCACAGGTATTAAGGTAATTAAAAACTCCTGTTAGTCCCTTCACCTTCCTATGACTGTCCATTTTATATTAAAGTCAAATCAGACCATTCAATACCTCCTTTCCTTTCCATCTGGCAGCAAATGAGATGGTTTCTATGCCAAAGAGACTCTGAAATGAATGAAGTGTTTATGAACAGAACAACTGTTGGATGTACAATATAAACCAGTCACTTCTAGGAAGACAAACACAAAGTTTTCACGAAGCACAGGGCCCCAGCTTTCAGCAGAACAGCAGGGAACAGAGAAATACAACAACTGGGAGCCTACCTTCCCTTCCAGCACCAATAAATCCCATATAAACAACATGTATGGATGCACAATAACAATTACAAAGCAGTAAATATTTTAGATAAGTACAGTCTCAGGGGTAAAAAAGATCAAAAGGAATATGATAACACAATGACTGCCTCTTGCATTTCTTACCAAGATTTCATTTGACACAAAATTACCTTTAATTAAAGGGAGATAAATCTTTGCCTGTGAGTAAACCTGCTCTTTTATCTGATTTCCTTTCTGAGCAATACTCAGGTTACCTAACAATGGAATAAAGTTCCAATTGTTAAAATTGAGGGAAAACAGAATTCATGCCCTCGTCATTCAGAGATTCAGGAATATCAACAAATACACAAACTAATCCAAGCTACCTGAAATACTTTCAAATTGACCAAAGGGACCACAAAAGTCTAGACATATTCTTAGTTCTGTATTTGCTCTTTTGAAGAGGAACTGAAAAGGAAGCTCCTTTGCTTGACTCCACAAACAGAATTTGTAAAGATTGTTAGTGATGAACACAATTTTGCTCAGTATGTGCCACCTGTCCACTCCCTTTTCCAGCCTCCTGCTAATATGAGGCAGGCTCCAAAAAGCTCAAGATTAATTTTTTTTCCTCCCACTGCAGGTGAGTGAAGGATGATCAGAGTTTTGACATCAACCTGTGACCTCCTGCTTCAGCCCAAGCAGGGAGCTGGCACAGGAGGAGGCAGCAAATTGCTGCCAATAAAGGAGATTAGTAAATATTCCTTCTAGGAGCAAAGGCAAACTCACTGATTCCTCCTGGTCCAGCACGACTGCACACCAACCTTTAACAATGTTTTCAGGCACACTCTATAAACATAGAGTAGAATTTTCCTGGGGTCAGAAAGCCCAGGCTTCTGTTCAAACCAATCTAAACATTTCTCAAACCAAGCCTCTCATGTTTCAAAATAAAGCTGCACCTTTCCAGCCCCAGCTGGTTGGATTTATTCATCCACACCCCAGCTTGCAAGTAAGGTTTGTCTATCTAAAGTTTTAATTTAGGCAGAAAAACAATTTCATACAGAAAAGTCAAAATTGTCCAACACAGAATTATCTGTATTGCAAGATAAAAATCACTATGAAAAGAATTTCTCTGTTTGGGTCTTTGAAAGGAGAGAATCTTGAGATAAAGAATATCAGGTAGTTACTCAAACATGTCTCACTGACATTATCTATTTTGCCCTGAGAAAATGTTGTAGGAACTGAGTCATGGCTGGAATGCAAAATTTTCATCCAACTGCACAAATTCCATGCCCATGCACGCAGTTTTCCCAGCGCACACACAGAGGGGAGAGACAAATACGGTGGAACTCGGTCACCATCTGCTGGCTCTCCCTACAAACTGCACATCCAGAAATATTTAATATATTGCATTTTTGCCAGCACTGATTGCTCCTCCGAAATTGTAAATACAAAGAAAAAAAGGATCTGTATGTTGGATATAAGTAATAGCTTAACATGGCCACATTTAAGTAAATATTAAATATGAAAATATTTGTTTTTAAATATGTAAATATTGTATTTTTCAAAACACAACAGCTGAAATATTTACCTTCAGTATTTTTCTGCACGACTTGCAGAAAAATCAAGTTTCTTATTGCTGTGAAGATTAATTTATGTAATCTACAGAATTACCAAAATTTGCCAACACAAATTCAGATTTCCCTGGACACAGCCCCACCCTTGGTCCAAGCATCCACTGGCAGAGCTTTGTCTGTACATCTGACTTTTAAATCCCAGAGTCCTTTAAACCACTAACATTATTCAATTACATTTACTTGCTTCTCCTGGCATGGAATAATTTGCAGTTCAGGGAATAATTTGCAATGCAGGTCTCCAGAGAACTCACCAGAGTCTTGGGAACCACACTGATCACCAATGTGGGCATTGCTTCATTCCCACAGGATAAAAAGGGAAAAGTGAAATAAAAGCTTCACTACAGCAAAAATGACTTTGGGAACTTTGCCAGGCCAAGCTGAATCTCAGGTTCAGACACTGAATGGGAAAAGACATCAAGTTCCTCATATTCTACTATGAACCAGGTAGCAAAAGAGAGAAAAACTATGGCAAAGATGGGAGGGAATGAACTGCACCTCAGCTTTCCTCAAGTGGGGACCAGCCCCAATGGGATGAAGAGGGAGGAATATGCAAATCCCACCCCAGCTGACACTACAAGTCAGGAATTCAGAGTAAGTAGATGTATTTTTATACCACAAATATGGTCTTGTAGAGACATCAGTGTGCTGCATTGGGCCTAACAGGGGAGAGTTGTGCTGCTACTGTTTTCTTGCTGCTAACACCCAGAGTGATACTTTGACTTGATGATGCTGCTCCCAGGGACTGACACAACCTGGTCAGACCCAGGCCAGGTATCCTGACATGGCACAAGAATAACAAAAATTTATCCAAGGTCTCAAAAAGCATTTCTAAAACATGATGCATTCCTTTTTTCGTAACGTTAAATCTAATTTTCTTTAATTAAGGATATCTGGACAGCTCCTCCCAACAATTCTCTGTGTCACCAAGCCCAGAGCAGTAACATCATAACTCAATTGGAAATTCACCATTCTCTGCCTCTGGTTCTTAAACCACAAGTCTGTTATCAAAACCACAGCTTCGTATCACAGGACAATTGCAAGCAACCAGAAGAGCCCCTAATCCTCAAGAAAAGGAGGTACAGAGACCTCAGACATGAGTGACTTTTTAAATGATTGTTAGAATTACACACAGTTAATGGATACAGAAGAGGAAGAGTTTCATGATACTCAGTATTAATGTGATTTAACTTGCAAGTGTCCATCTGTCACTTATCCAAATCACTGCTGAAAAACTAAAAACATGACTGAAAAATGATGATAAACAGCATAAACATCAGTGTGCCTACACGAGAACAGCTAATGATGGCCACTTGCAAAATATGTAAGTAAAGACATTAAAGAAAGCATTGGACTTCCAAAACTAAATTTGAAAATGTCTTTCTAACACAATGAAACGAAACCAGAGGCAGAACACTCACTCCCTCCCTCTGGTACAGTACCTACTGAGCTTTGACTGATATTCACTCCATGTCTAAGAGTGCTTCCTTCACCAAGGATTTCAGAGAGGTTAAACATTAACTAGACTTTAAAATGGGCAAACAAGAGGAAATTCCATCCATGACTGAAATGCAGCCACATAAAGGAAAAAAAGGAACACAGATCTTGATAATCATCACTAAGTTGCACTATGTAAGAAAATCCAGAAAGTAAATACTTAAGAACAGTAGATTAAACTAGAATTTACCTAAGATTCCCACAAATTAGGACAGAATAGAGCTGAAGTTTTCCAACTGTCCAAATGACCAGCTTGTCACTCCTTCAATATGCAGGGACATCTTTCTAAGCCAACAGGAAAACAAGCCTTAATAACATGACACATCTCCCCCCTTTCTCCCTGCTGTAAACAGCTCTATTTTCAGCTGACTGGGACTAAGGATGCAGTTTAAGCTCACTGGCTGCTGCAAATCAAAAACGTAAATCTTGCTCAGCAAAACCTGCTTATCTGCAAGGAGCCACTATTCTGTTTTCTCTAAAAAACATGTAAGCAACAATCATAGAACAACCTCTAAATCTACCATCTGCATGCTTGTTTGTATTTCTAATCTACAGGGGAAAAAGCCATTAAAAACTATTTGATAAAACAGCTGCTTTCAGCATCATGGCCTTAGACTACAGATGTAGGCTTTGATTTTCCATGTTACGTGTCTGGAACTGAAAGGAGGAGGAGAAAAAGAGGAAGGAAAAGAGGATAGAGGGATGGGACATAGAAGGAGACCCAAAGCAGTCAGAGAAGAAGATATAATGGAGAAAATAAGAACAGAGCAGTCTAGAAGTTCTCATTACATTGGAGGTGTTACCAGAGTTTCTGCATATAAAGCACAAAGACTGATGGTGAGTGAGTCCATGAGGGAACGCAAAAAACTCATAAAGACTGAGACATCCAGAGCTTACATCTATTAAATACAAATCAAACACTGCTAAAGCAAGGACAGAAACCTTACCCATGTGCAGGAGGTGTTGTTGAAGATAAGTCCTCCACAGAGGATATATTACTGCCATGGGTTCCCAGCTCTCCCACCACCCACTCAGGTAAGCAGTCAGGGCTGCTGTTCTGAACTCCTGGTGAACTTGGTTCATCAAAATAAACTGACTAGAATGAGAACAAATGCAAAATCAACACCAAATATATTTACACAGATACATTCTTTACACCCTTAGTATCACTTCTTGCAGGACTATCAGCAGTACAAACATTCCTTTTCCAGGGAAGTCATTGAGGTGTGCAAATGCCACCTTCCCAGCCCACGGGAACTCATGGCAACAGTGTAAATATTTTCCAATACTTCTTCCAGGATGGGTCATTTTAGCAAAAATTGGCATTGTTATGTCACTAAAGCTGATGCCAAGGCTTGACACAGAATATTCAGCTCTTCAGAAAACAAACTGCAACTTTAACAATGTCTGTGTGAATTTTATAGTCCTCTCAGGCTACTAAAGTCACCACTTTTAAGAACAATTTTCTTTTCACAAGAGCTATCTACTGTTTAGGATATAAGAAAGCCTCAAGGGCCTTTTATTACATTTTTCCAAAGAACTAGAAAAATATTACCTTTCTGTTCCTTCAAACACCTATTTTCATAACCTTCCAACCAGAATTTTGAAGATACAGGTCTCAAAAAGTTTTTCTCATTGAAATGTTTTCCCAGCATCAATTGCAAGAAATGCCTTTGTTTATCACAGGCAGTTCCACTCAGCCCATTCAGAATCGTTTGTCACATTTGTGCCAAACCTAAGATGGAAAAGCAATTCCAGGATACATTTTAGCAAGTTTGTCTCATCAAGAAATGTCACTTACCATGTAGGCAGGCAAAGTTTTCAGCATTCCTTCCTCTGGTTTTTTGCTGAAGGGACCATCCAGAACTCCTCTCTGCAGCATGTGGAGCAACAGTTTTGCATACAAGTTTCGATTCTCCCTTCCCACTATTCCTATGCCTGCTCCTGAAGGTTTGCAGAGTTTTTTAATCCACAGTGAGCATCTTTTTCTTTCTGAAAATATAAATATATGTGGTCACTACACATTTGCAGAGCAAATCAAACACATGCAGAAAACAGAAGCCATCACTGGTCATCAGTGTTGTAGGTTTCTCCCTTCTACACCAAAGTCTAAACAAAACAAACTCCCAAATGACCAAAGCAAATAAAAGAAATGGTTGAACACTTGGAATAAAAATAAGTCTTCAACAATGGTTCAAATTTACATATTGCACAAACATCTTCTATAAATTCATGTTTACCAGAAGTTTACATCACTTTTGGAAACAGCATGGAATTGGAAACACCAGGAATTCTGCACTCATTGCAAGAGCTGCCATAAACTACAACTTACAGCTTGCATGAGCATTAATACTTTAAATACACAATAAATCCTTATCCATTTAAAAAATAAATCTCTATTTACACACGCTTTGCTACCAGATAAGGAAATTATTCATTTGGTTAAACGTTTACACAATATAGCTCTTAATTTGTAGGGTTTGTGCCTTTAATAGTAACCAGCTTGTTGTAAAAATTAGATTTATACAACATTATTTATTAAGTGATGGTATTATTACACACTCCTGAACAAATGTTAATGACTTTATAATTAAAAAATATTTGCTATCTCAAAAACAATGCCCTTTAAAAGATTTAGCTTCTACTGAACAACGTTTTTAAAGATAGATATTAATGTATTTATGCAAAAGCACATTTACATCATGGAAACAAGAGAGAAAAGGCCAAACAATTGCAGTAGGTACCTAAAACATTCAGCTTTAGAAGCTGAGCAAACCCCCCCATCAAAACTGTACCTTGTAATGTCAGAGATGAAGTGCTGGGTAAATTAAGTGACACAAATACACATAATAACTGTCAGTCCCTAGGACCTTGTTATTAGTGTTTAAATGCACATCTCACCATATGTACCTGAACTATTCTGCAGGTTAAGGACATAGGGCTTCATAGCCACAACACACCGATCTAATTCTGCATCCAATTTATCCTTTATTTCATCTTCACTGCTCATTTTGAAAGCACACAAAGTAACCTGCAAAATCAAAGACATTGATATAGAAAAGGTAAAATACTTTTACATCAGTCTCTCTTCATCTTAGGACACACAAAAATGTGCTTGAAACAATACGGGAAGTGAAACTGGATGTGTTGTTACGTTCAAATAAACATGAAACTGAACAGGTTTCGTTTCTTTGTAAATATCAGCTACTCAGTGTAATCTACCAGAATTCTTTGTAAATATCAGCTACTCAGTGTAATCTACCAGAATTCTTTGTAAATATCAGCTACTCAGTGTAATCTACCAGAATTCTTTGTAAATATCAGCTACTCAGTGTAATCTACCAGAATTCTTTGTAAATATCAGCTACTCAGTGTAATCTACCAGAATTCTTTGTAAATAACAGGTACTTAGTGTAATCTACCAGAATGTGCTTGTTTAGATTTGAAACTGAATAGCCAACCACACAATAAATGTATTAATTACACCTAATTTGTATAAAACACCTCAAGGCGCTTGTGTGATACCGCACTCCTAACTTGGTATTCCGTAGATTTAGAGGGTTGTTTTTTTAAACAAGAGGGGGGAGAGAGGAGGGAAAACAGCAAGTAGAGCGATAGTTCCAAGTAACAGAACCAAAAATGCTGTTTCTTCAGGACTGTTTTTACGGAAGCAGCATCGCACAGAGCAGCGCTCTTCGCTCTCTTGCCGTTCATTTCCCAGCTGAGCGGAGACTTTTCTTGGCACATTCCAGCAATGAACGCGTCCCTGCGCCCGCGGAGCCGCACACCCGGGCCCGCCCCAGGGCCCTGCCCTGCGGGCAGCCCCGNCTCGGGCGGGGGATGGAGACCCCGGGCACAGCCTGCAGGGGTGGGAGGGGAGCGGGCTGGGGAGTTCTTCGCCCCCAGGAATGGGGAAAACTCTTGGGATTGAGGAGTGCGAGGAAGGTGCTGGTGGGCACCGCGGAAACGCAGTCACAGCTTTGAGAGGCGCTGCGCTCTTCCCTGTGGAGACCGGGAACAGGGACCAGGGCACGGCTGCAGGTTTAGGCTGGATATCAGGGAAAGGGTCTTCCCCCGGAGCGTGCCGGCACTGCCCCGGCTCCCCAGGGAATGGGCACGGCCCCGAGGCTGCCGGAGCTCCACGAGTGTTCGGACAGCGCTGCCAGGGATGCACAGGGTGGGATTGTTGGGGTGCCTGTGCAGGGACACGAGTCGGACTGGATGATCTTTGCAGCTGAGGATATTCTGTGATTCCTGCCCGAAGTGAGGAATGTCAGCACAGCCCGCAGTGCGGTCATGGCTACACTCAATGCTTTCCCCCAAGTTAACTTTGTAGATAGTTGTGGATCCACCCAGACACGCACGGAAAACACCTCGGGAGTCCCCAGCAGAGCCTCGGGGAGCTGCGAGGAGGAAACGAGAGATGCCGAGTGCAAAGCCCAGCCCTGGGTTTGGCCGATCCCCAGCACGAGCGCGGGCTGGGTGGAGAAGGGATGGACAGCAGTCCTGGGGAAGGACTCGGGTGGTGGTGGGTGAGAAGCTCAAGGTGCCCCGGCCGTGTGCCCTGGGCTGAGCCCAGCGTGGGCAGCAGGACCGGGGGGATTCTGCCCCTCTGCCCCTCAGGTGAGAGCCCACCTGCGGAGCTGCCCCAGCCCTGGAACCCGCCCAGGAAGCACCTGGGGCTGATGGACCCAGGCCAGAGGAGGGCTGGAGAAGCTCCAGGGGCTGCAGCTCCTCTGGAGCCAGGCTGGGAGAGCTGGGGGGGCTCACCTGGAGGAGGAGAGGCTCTGGAGAGACCTCAGAGCCCCTTCCAGAGCCTGGAGGGGCTTCAGGAGAGCTGGAGAGGGACTGGGGACAAGGGATGGAGGGACAGGACACAGGGAATGGCTCTCCACTGCTAGAGGGCAGGGGGAGATGGAATACTGGGAAGGAATTCCTGTCTGGGAGGGTGGGGAGGCACAGGGTGTCCAGAGCAGCTGTGGCTGCCCCTGGATCCCTGGCAGTGCCCAAGGCCAGGTTGGACACTGGGGCTGGGAGCAGCCTGGGGTAGTGGAAGGTGTCCCTGCCCATGGCAGGGGGTGGATTTGGGATGGGCTTTAAGGTCTCTTCCAACTCAATTCTATGATTCTGTGCTATGAATTTAATGGGATTAGTTCAGGTCCTTGATACACAGGGGATGGACTTGGTGCCTTGTGAATACAGGACAGCTGGGACTAGAAAATGATGGTACAGCAGCAGTGGGAGACAACCCCAGGCTCTTTGTGATGTGTTATTCCTGCTAGCTGGATATTGGCTATATCTATTTTTGTATCTTCATTATGATCAATATTTGGGGGAAAGATGTTTCTACTCAGAGCTTAGTTGAGAAATACTTGCCACCCTGATGTTAAAGGTCAATAAATCAGAAGTAGCTTTTGAGCCTGAGCAATGGGGACTGGGTCCCAGAAACATGAGTGGATAAAATGAGAAAATCACAGGAGAAGGTTTAGTAATTGCAGAGCCAATTTTATCCACAGTTTCTGAGTAAAATCTGTTCAAGTATATTCTTGTAGGTAATGAAGTGATTTTGAGCTCACTTTAAAATATTAAATATGCTCCATATTGCTGATGGTTTCTGGGTTGTTCATGTCCTAGCCCAAGGACAGAGAACATGAGGGGGTGTTGTGGAATAGAATTTCAAAGCACATGCCTGACACTTCTGCCCAAAAATCATGGGTTATACTTGTTGTTTTGTAGCCATTTCAAGAAAACCATCAGTTAATCCAAAAGAATTAGAGAAATCTCTCAGCAGTTCAGTCTCTTCCTGAGTGAATGAAGTGGTTGTGTGGATGTATGATCCCAAATAGATCCTCTGACCTCTTTGATTCATTTATTTCTCTTTCCCCAAAATCTGTCATGGGCTTTGCTAAGTGTGTAGTGTCTAAAGCACTTTTCTCTCAAACTCTTCAACACTTTTGAGTGACTCAGATGGACATACACATCAAACAAGAAATCTGTACCTGTACGGTAGGAAATTGGCAGTTTTCTTTGATTTCTCAGCTAATCTTCAGCAGGAATGATTCTGTGTTAGGGCTCATTGGGTGATAGCTCTGACAGCTACACCAGGGCCTACTCTGAGTGCCTTAAACCCACATTTGCATGGAGGCAGTGCAAGAATCAGTGATGGAGTATTTCAACCACCATAGAATCTCAATGATATGACAAGGATGATTTATTATCTTTAAGTTCCAAACTTAAAATAGTTGTCATTTGATATATATTGGAACAGGGGACACTTTTCATCTGTGTTAAATCCATGGTAGATTCTTGCAGCAGAGTAAGGCTGTTGTGCTTCTGCACGTTGCCTTCAGATTTGAATATATCTTTGTCGTACTCATCACCAAGTACTTTGAAAACCTGAATTTGCTGGAATGGGATCAAAAAGAACATGAGGCCAAGCAAAATCAATGATTGGAACCACTATTCCAGGAGAAATTTCCTGAGGGAATAAACAGATCCAGTTTCTGGGTCTGCTTGCCAAGGCAGAGCAGGATGGCCAGAGAGGTTGGAGCCTGAAGTGATTTGACAGTTGCATAAGTTCTGTCCAAAATAACCAGAAAGAAAAATAAAATATTGAAGAAATGACTGATGTCTCCATCCAAAGGTGCAGCCTGGACATGAGCAGCACTGACCTGTCCTGACCCTTCTGAGGAAATCACTGTAGACACCCTGATACAGAACACAAAGATATCCAAACCAGAATACAGAACAAATTCCCAATCTGAATTGTAAAAATACGGTCATTTAAGTAAAACATATTCAATACCTTTTTTTTCATCACTCTTTTTATCTCTTTAACTGTCTCAGCAGGTTGCCACAAGTAACATGAACACAGCTTAAGGCATTTCTTCAAACATCTCAAAAAATACAGGAAAAAAAAAAAAAAAGGCAGGTTTCACTGCCTCATAACAGCTTCTGGAACACTTTGAGTTGCAAGACGTTATTTTTCAGCCCTTCTGAGAAAATGTTTCATGTCTGGAAAGTTGTGATTCACAAACACCTCACTACTTCAAAGAGTTAACAGGTCACAGGTTTTTTCCCTCCCTCTTCTTGCTTCAGGAGAGTAGATAATAAATTCAGTATGTGAACATTGGCTCCTAAGGGTGATCCTTTCAAGTATTCCAGTGCTTCACATCCAGTGAGGAAGCAGGGCCAGCTGATTTGTTCAGTCATTATCCTGCTGCATGGGTAAGTAGAACTGGGAACATTTCCTTAGAAAAACCTCAGTTTTCCTGGGGCAGCTGTTTTTGTGCAAAACACAAATCATTTCAGGGGCAAGCAGCATTTGGGTGGCAGTGAATGCTGAGCTCACTTACGCCAGCTTCACAGGGTTTGCTGTGAAGCACAAGTTAATATTAAACCTTGTTTGGTATCTCAGCAACTGTCCTGAACATCCTGATCCCAGAGATGAATCCACAGCACATTTAGACTGGATTTCCAAATTAATTGGCTCCTGCCAGCTGAGCTATGTGTGTGTTAGGAGTTATGGTTATCTGCAAACGTCATTTGAAGATCCCACTTAAACGTGTTCAGAACCAAAATATGGCACATGCTGCACCAACAAAATACCCAGTTCAGTTGCCAGCATGAATTTCTTTGTCTCTGCATTAGAAAATTAAATTGTTGCTGAGTACAAAATGCTAAGTACTTAATAATAGCTGCCTCAATCTCTCCTTAAAAATAGGAAACATAAGGACGGATTATATCAGTCATACTATTAAAATATTCATATGTAGCCTTACATGAAAGAAAAAAGATAATTAGAATATGTTCAGAATTCTTTAATGGCAGCTCTACCAGATTACAAGTAGTTTGATCTTAATGTTAAATGGCTCTTTTTAATGTTCTGCAGTGGATTTTTACTTGCTGTGGAGCTTGTGCTTTTTATCAAAGAAAAGGCTTTTAAACTGCAGAGGGAACCCTCTATGACTCATGACAATTTATTATAAGTGTACCACAAATATTTCTCTATCACTTTCTAGTATGTTGAAATTATAATTACTTTTTCTGAATGAAAATACAGACATAAGCACAAAATTTGTCAGACTGGATCATACTGGTGAGCTGCCTGTATCATAAATCAAATTAAAAGTACAATTTACTTCAGAGCTACTTAATGACCAGAGATCAGAACTGTTGCTCAATGGTGTAGAGTTCTCTTAAAAAAAAAAAAAAAAAAAGAAGCAATTACATTGTGTAATATTGAAACAGAGGTAAAAATTAACAGTGGTTTTAAACAGTTTCAGGTGAAGTTAGAATCTCAAAAACATAAATAGTCTTACTAACTTAAGCAATGTTTTTTTAATAAATATTAAAAACCCCTTTATCTGATGCTATTGATGTTTAAATCATGGCTGGATACTTGGCTTCTAAACTAATTTGGAAACCTCAGTCTTTCTACTTACGTAAATTCTAGAAAATCCCAGGCTCATGACCCTCTGTCTATCTATAATTAAAGGTCCAATCTTTGTCACAGGGGAGTGGTAATGGAATCAGGACCCAGTAATTACTAATGATTAAAGCCTTTTGCTATAAACCAGTCCAGAGCTAAAGGATCTGATTGATGATTAGGTTATATTAAATAAGAGCACACTAGTGGCTGAAAATCACTTTATTGTAAAGCAACTGCTATGGAGGAAGTCATTTACAGTTGCATAAACGTTGGAAATGTGGAAAGAGGAGCTGCAGTGCAGGGATGTGGAAGAAGGCAGAGACAAGAGAATGGAAATTAATGGCTGAAATGATGTGTTGTAGCTTGTGGAAGAGGCTGGTGGGGATGGTGGGAGGGAAAAAAGCATTCACAGATTCTGGAGTTCACCTGGAAATTTACACTCACAGGACCTGAGTTACAGTCACAAGACCCAAATTACACTCACAGGACCTAAGTTTTCCTCTCGTGTGTGGAACGTTCTGTCTCAGTAAGGCAGAAATTTAGTACTGGGTTATTTCTCTGCTTCAGGCTTCATCTTCACATGCTTTCATGTCTGAGGGGTCTTTCTTTGTCAGAGATGAAAAAAAGCCACGTTCTGTTGGAGACAAGTGAAGAACTTGGGTTAAATTCTTGAAACGTGACAGCTGAAAACAACAGCGAGGTGAGCAGTCAATCTTTGGATCATAGTGAAACTGGTGGAAGAAATGCACTTTTATTTTCTCTCTTAATAAAGATGAGCTACCTGCATCAGAAGCCAAACGTGAGATGTTTTCATCGTGCATAGGCTGTGCTTTTCCCTTCGCTTACAAATGAAAATAAAACTTACAAGGAAAATTCTATGCAAGGAATTATGACAAAACAAATGCAAGACATTTCCTCTTGCTAACAAAGGTTGTAATGTCTGTTTATTTATTCTAAAAGCCTGTATGCTGTTCCTCCAGCATCAATTCCTCCCCAGAGCTATCAGCTGCTTTTCAACACTCTTGGTCCAAAGTGTTTTCCTGATCAGCATAAGGTGAGAATAATTCACCAGACTAGGAGGGAATATGTCAGGTTCTCAAACCTGCAGCAGTGTTCAGGCTTTTTATCCCTAAAGAAGGTGCTGATCCAAGGATTTATGAAATCCCAGAATACTTTACATATGGCCTTTTCTTTGGGCCAGTAACATCTTTAAGTAACACCTTCTAGAACAGGACAGGAATTAAAGGAGGGCTCTGACACAACCAAAAGAAAATTCTTGCTGGGCATTTTCTCCTCAGGCCATTTTCTTCCAAAATGCCCAAGAACTCAAATACCCAATAATTCAAAAACCCACTCAAGTAGGGCTTGAGGGTGAATTATGACATTGTTCCCCACACTCAGGCAGCTGTAATTCCACCAGGAGCTGCTTTGTGAGCAGCCTGGCTCATACCTTTAAAACAGGCAGGGAGGGTGAAGTTGCCATCCACACAGGCCACATCTACAGTGTAGGCACAGGATTTTTCCTTGTTCTTGCAGAAGAAGGATATAGTTTCCCCATGCAGAATGCCATTCTTCAGGTCGTTCTGAACTCTCTTCTTCTCACCGTTGTACAATACTACAGCTTTCTTAACTGGTATTTTACATGGTGCTGGGGAAAAAAATCCAGTTATAAGGAACAGGTTTGGAAAGGGGGTAGATTAGATCTCATCAGAATTCTGTATAGGTGACATTTGGGAATGAAAAATGTGTCCTACATATGGACAGAACTTCTGCTGCTATTAAAATGCTGAAGAAATTCAGACTCTGAAGCATAAGGTCAAAAGTCTCCAGTAAAAATCCAGCCTCAGTGTAATTTCTGATGACACGAAATAGGAAGAGGAGAGGAAATAGCCAGAATGAAGTTACATGAGTGATGATTGAAGTCAATCCAGATATGTCATACAACATTCGGTGTTGGGAGTGGGCTTAGATTATCAGGGCCTTGCAATTCCATTTTTGGCTTCCTTCTGAGCACAGCTCTTGCACAGAGCAGCGACAACTCTACAGTCAGAGCAGTGGTCTGGTGGAAGAGTTCCATTTAATTCCTGGTTTCTGAGGGTTGGGGTGTGCTCACCTCTACAGGCTGGCTTTGTGGACCAGTTTCCAGTGTTCTCACAGCGGGAATGTTTGGATCCCTCCATCACATAGCCGGGCTGGCAGCCAAAGCTGACACTTTCATTGTAGTGATACGTCCTGCGCACTGCAAACTCTATGAACCCGTTCTCTATTCCTATTGGAGTGGGGCAGGTGACAACTGGGGGACAAAACCAAACCCAAAGCTTTATCAGTGTCACAGGTCAAAAACTGTACACCTGAAAACTGTATAAGAACACTCATGGTGGTTCACGGCAGCCTCTTTCACAGGAAAACACAACCAAGGGAAAGACAGCTTAAAAACCATGGCAAATAAATAAACATTACTTGTTTTAAATACACATTTCTTGCAATCTGTGGTTATAATATGACTTAAATGTGGTGTAACAACAAAAATCGGGGACATTTTTAGGAGTGAAGGTAAAGTTGGCTTTTTCTTAGGTGAATCTGAGCACTTAGAATCAAATGGTGGCTGCACACTGGAGGCCAGGCTCAGGCTCCCCACTGTGCACCATGTTTAGCAGAGTTTGTTTATATAACCTTTACACCTGCAGCAAATATTTTGTCAATCCCATGTTATGTGCCATGAGTTAGCAATCCTCTTGATCCACGAGCCTGAATGATTGCAGAATTCAGCTGCAGAATAATTGCTGTACGTTTGCAATTAAAATTGTAAAAAAAAAATTAAAACACTGTGGTTCATTTAGTTTTGTGTATGCAATTCTCAGGAATATTTTTTGGTGTGGATGAAAGTAAGTCACTCACCCTTGCACACTGGAATGCTGCTCCAGCTGCCATTGGCCATGCAGGTGGCTGTCTCATTCCCAATCAGGGCGAGAGGAGGGACACATTCAAACAGGATTGTGTCCAGGAAATGAGAGACGTTTCCAGGATTTAGGCGACGGTAAGAGAGGACCCCAAATTCCGGGAGCGAGGGAGGTGCACAAGTCACAGCTACAAAAGCACAGCGTTCAGAAAATTAAGGCTTAAAGATCAAATAATAGTGGGATCAGAGGAGCAACATTCTTATGACTAAATGAACCCACATGGAATCATAGCTGGCAAAACATAATTTAAATTAAACGTGTCAGGGGCCTCTAAGTATGGAATTCATGAGGTTTGCTGGATTTTTCAGACAGTATTACTGCTTTTCAGTCAAGTATTTTTGCAGGATAGGTTATAGCAAAACCCTGCATAAGTACAAAGGCATGACAATATCCTCTTTTTATACACAGGGAGGAGGAATTTGAGTGGATAAGCATCTTACCTCCAGCTGTAAATAGCATCCCTGATCCCGACCTTTTGTTCAGACCTTTAAACTGTATTTCTCTAAAACCCACACATATAAAACCAAATATGCAGCATTCTGCTTGATTTTTCCTAACCAGCTTTTGCACAGCACTAGAGGAGACTTCTGAATAAGAGTATGTATAATTCTGAGCA
Organism: Hylia prasina; assembly: GCA_013397195.1. Classification (NCBI taxonomy): domain Eukaryota; kingdom Metazoa; phylum Chordata; class Aves; order Passeriformes; family Sylviidae; genus Hylia; species Hylia prasina. The sequence goes on from VYXD01000740.1 coordinate 584,534, forward strand.
GTGGAAAGGAATATTTCTGGAATGGGAATAAGAATAGAATAGTTCTTTTTTATTGAAACACATACGTTGACACTGTGGAAAAGTTCCAGTCCACTTTCCATCAGCCATGCACTGGCTCGTTCTTGACCCGACAAGGTTGTAGCTGGAAACAAACAGATCTGGTTATCAGAACAGGGAGATCAATCAAAGATCTCTCATTTCTCATAAACAGAATGAAGAATCCAGCACTGAAATACTTCTCTAGTTTAATATTTCCTGACCTCAAAGGAAGTTTAGAATCAGATCTGAAAAACTGTTAATATCCAAGTATTGCAAAGACCCAGGCAGAAGGCTTGATACAACCAGATGTTTGGTTGTTTCAACTTTGTATTCTGTTTTAAATACTAATTTCTACAACTGGTTATTAATATGGATGTATGTAAATAGCAAATATTGACCTATTATTGATAATGCAAATGTTATGGTTTTTTGGGAGGACTTCCCAGTTAATTATTGAAATTAGGATCAGATATTGGAAAGCACTCAGTGCTCTTAAGAACTAAAGTCACCGAGGTGCATTATTGTATTTTTAATCCCAGACATTTCAATTTCCATATGCACACTACATACTTCTCTCCCATCCTCTGTATTCACACTATTAACATCTGAGTTTTAAAGAAATATTCATCATGTGTCTGGCATTTCAATATCACACAGCTGAAAACCAGTAAATTAGAATTACCAAAATCAAATCAAGTCCCATTGCTACACTTGGTGTCATTGATTACCCAAGTACAATTAAATACCTGCTGCTATCAAATTCTTCCCTGCACTTACCATAACTATTTTTTTAAATGCATCCTTTTTCCTAAAGCTAACAAATGGCCCTGAAGAAAAGTGCATTTACTGCAGGTAAGTTAGGATGAACCTCATGTTTTGATTTACTGAGCTTGGAAAGGCATAGAAACACAATTTTCAGTCTTCAGAGCCCAGCAGCATAACTTTGATGGAGATTAACTACTCTCTGCTGTAGGATTTCATCTCATGATATAATAAGAGGATTTGAAAAGCAGGGGAAAGTAGTCCAGAATAATTTTTTGCATAAAATCTCTGCTATTTTGGTGGTTTCCATATCTGTAAGACTTTTTTTGGAGTAGCAAAGCTCCACAATGTTATACCCAAGACTGAACAGAGGTGGATCAACAGAAAGGCTTTTTAAAAATGATTTCTGAAATGTAGATGAGTTTTTATGTGCAGTTTTCAATGTTCTCTGTCTTGCACTATGGCAGTGGGTGATCCTACAATGTGATTTAGGTTGTTTATTTAGCAGCATGAGGAAGGGAACACTTACCCTGGATCACATGAAAAAGTTACACTACTCTGGTACTGGAACTCTTCAAAATCCATTTTCCCATTCTGCAGGGGTGGAGGAGGGGGACATCTCTTTGCTGTTTATTAAATATTTTTTTAAAAAGGATATTAACTCATAAGGCATGAAATTATAATTTCATTACAACGGGAACAAGTAGATCATAAGGTTCATCCTGGTGTCTTTCACATTTCTCCACTCCCATGTACTACCTTCCACAAGCCTGGCTGTTCTATGTGTCTATCAAAATACAAGTTTTGGATATATACAAGGATTAAATATTTTTAACAATGGATTGTCTGAGGAATGTAAGTTCTCTGCAATGAAATGACAAAAATGCCTCTGAGGGATGCAATAAATGCAGGGGTTATCAAGCAGCACATGTTGTTAGAGAATGAGCACTGCTGGGCTGGGGTGGGTGAAGATTCACCCTGTCCCGCTCCAGTCTCCATCCCCTCCAGGAGCAGGGGCTGAAGGAGAGGTGTGGGACACAGATGGGAAGATCCTTTCCATCACCACCCCTCTCCCACACCCTGCTGCCTTCCAACAAGTGAGGGAAGAACCACTGGGGAGAGATCTGCTGAAATCCATCCGATTCCTCCTGCAGGCTCTAAAATATCCCTCTGAGATGGAGAGAGGAGCAGGAACTGCTGTGGTTACTCACGGAGGCAGAGCAGGGTGTTGAAGGCCCACTTGCCCGTCGGGAGGCAGGTGTACTTCCTCTGCCCACTGTTGGGCATGAACCCGGGCCGGCAGGTGTACTCCACTTCCTCACCCACTTCATACACCTTTTTGTCTACATTAAGTGTGGCAAACAGCACTTCTGGTGGCCTGGGACAGACTGGGTAGAGAATTGGAGTTGTTTTTATTTCTCATCTGGAAGCAGAGGATTCTCTGTTGTTATGAGTTGTAGTATGTCCCTGCCCTGAGCTGTCCTTTTGTCTTCCTGAGGCAACTGATGGCTGCCGTAAGTATTAGGCAGAAAAAAATGTGTTCTTCTTCTCCCCAACAGCTCTACCAATGGTCCCTGTTAGATTTTGTGTCGCTTTTTAAACTAAAATTTACTTTTCCTTCAAAATAGATTGATGAAGATGGTGCACCAAGTGAGTCAATTACAGTAAATTTCCTTGGACCAAACAGGTGAGAAGGACTTAGAAGCAAACAAATGCCTTTCATTTTTAATCCAAATCAGTTTGGTGAGGGTCAGCCTGAAATCAGGTATTTTTTTCTTGTAATTAAATTCCTTTATTTTCCACTTTTTCTGTTCACTGGGGTAGATCCCCTGTTCCACGAGACAGCTCTGCTTCCCAAACAGCTTTAACACGGTGACAGCGGGAACAACTCATCAGCCAGAGGGTGAGAACAGGAGGGAACAGCGAGGGAGGAAGGGAGGGCGCAGCCGGAGCTCCTGCTGAGGACATGGAGAGAGGCTCCTGCTGGCGTCGAGGGGAGAGCACAGAGGGACACGGAGCCCGAAAGGAGAAATAAATGGCAAACACAGGGAGAGGGGACATGAGACAGTGCCCAGAGCCCTTGGTGTGAGGGAAGGGAGGAGAAAGGCGAGGCAGGAGCTGTACGGGCATGGAGGGGTGAGCAGATGAGCAGGGATGGAGCAGGTTAATTCCTGGCACACACAGTTGCCCCCTGGCACCCAGGGCCCCACAACATCTGTCAGCATTTCTTCTGCTTTCCTTCATCTTATGCCTTTGTACACAGCCACTCACCTCACCACAAGGAGACACAGAGGAAAGCAAAAAGAGAGGAAAAGCTTTCAGAGAAAAGCCCCGTTCAAAACACTTGACCAGAATTATCCAGAGGCTTTAAAATCCCACTGTTTTCTCCAGTTTTCCCCATTCCCACCTCAGGATGGGACTGTCACTAGGAAGTGGAAGACACTCACCTTTGGACGCGAGAGCGCAGTGGCTCAGAGCCACAAGGCACCCGAGCAGTGCCAGGGGGTGCATCCCTGCCAGTCCCCGATGTCCCGAGTGCCCCCCGGGCCAGGGCTCTGCCCTTAAAAACCCACAAAAGGATGGTTACACATTAACTCTTTGTGTTTATTCCCATCCCAGTAAACAGAAGATAAAAGCTTCCTTGTGTTGCTGCTAATGAAGGCTGAAACAACCATCACATGTTGCGTTCGGGGCATAATGCAGGAATTCAAATGGCGATTTCTGCCCCACACAGGCTCCTCTCTGGTTGTTTCTGCAGAGCATCTCCTGTTGGGACCGATGGTGTTGGGGAAAACAGTATTCTCAGCATCTGTAGAGGATGAGGATATTCGGAATGCAAAATTAGGTTGAATAAAAAACCTGTCAGTCTGAGGCTCGTGTTTATCGCTGGAGCATGGACATTTCTGAGTACCAAAGACTCCTGATAGTTATAGAAAAATCACTTCAAGGCAAAATGATCCGTTTTGGAGTGACATTGGTACTGTAATGTGCCCCCAGTGATGTACCAACCTCATGCCACTTTACACAGATGATGATCTGGTCTGAAACTTCAGGCTTCAGGGCCCCCTTTGATCTGATTCCTGTTGTCTTCCAATTACCAGATAACCAAAAGCAGCAGAGACAGTGCTCAGTGCCAGCACTGCAGGAGGGCTGAAATGATGATTCCTGTTCTTATTTGTGACAAGGCGGTCATAAATCAGATTTTTGGCTGGCATAAAGCCTTGCTGTGGCGCTGCAAGTTTGGGACATCAAGTCAGAACTCGACAGGTATCAGCTGAGGTTCTGATCACTGCAGTTCTCCTAATTTAGCATATTTTAACTGCAGGAGCATCTGAAGAGCAACCAAAATAACATTTGTGTAATGATTGTTCCACAGTTTGGTGTTTCTAATCTAAGTATCCTCCTCCCCTGCTGACTCACAGCCTGTGAGGGGGAGTGAGGGACATTTGAAGCTCTGAGAGAAGTTGGGTTATGTCAAGCTCTTACTGCTGGGATCTCCAATAGTTTGTTTTTGTTTTATGAAATTTCTCTGTTTGTATTTGAAACATGAATTTTAGCCACAACATTAAACAATTGGGAACATGCTATTCTCAGAAAGAAAACGCTGTGAATGTCCTGCTCAGAGTATTTACCAAATGCACAGTGCCCAAGGGCAAAGTACCACTGCTAAACCAACAGAAAAAGATTGACTTCATTTTCTGTATTTACATGTGATTATTTTTCCATTTGTCACAGCCTGCTTTTTCCTCCTCTCTTTCACGAGTAGCTTTTCCCTTCAAGGAACGGTGCTTTAATGAACTTTATCGCCTTTGGCTTAAATCCTTCCTTAGATCTGCCGGATACTTGGATTTTTTATACTTTTCTGTGTTTAAAACACCGGGAATGGATGGGAATAATTTGGCATTTCGGCATCTCTCCGTCGCAGTTCCTCCCGTGCGCAGCAGGGGACGCAACGCGCTCTGCCTTGGACGGGAAATTATAGTTTTCTGTACTAAAAAAACAGGGGGAAAGAGTTAAATTACCTGCACGTTCATTTTCCGTAGATTTTTTGTGTGAAAACTTTACCGCTCTTAAAACTGAGACTTAAAACTGCATGTGAAAGGGACAGGGGAATGATTATGTAAGTGCATAGTGACTGCCAATGTTGTGATTATTCCTGAAAACTTATTTTCTGCAATGAGAAACATCTGAAAGTATGTTACAAATAACTGTGCACGTTCCAGGAACTGGAGAAGGACACTGAGTTAACCACGAGACTGGAGCCAGGCTGGGAGAGCTGGGGATGCTCACCTGGAGAAGAGAAGGATCGAGGGAGAGCTCAGAGCCTAAAGGGGCTCCAGGAGAGCTGGAGAGGGGCTGGGGACAAGGGATGGAGGGACAGGACGCAGGGAATGGCTTCCCACTGCCAGAGGGCAGGGCTGGATGGGAGATTGGGAAGGAATTCCTGTCTGGGAGGGTGGGGAGGCACAGGGTGTCCAGAGCAGCTGTGGCTGCCCCTGGATCCCTGGCAGTGCCCAAGGCCAGGTTGGACACTGGGGCTTGGAGCACCCTGGGGTAGTGGAAGGTGTCCCTGCCCATGGCTGGGGGTGGATGAGTTGATCCTTAAGGTCTCTTCCAACCCAAGCCATTCCATGGTGATGCCATGATTCTTTGATTCCATGAGTCTATGAAAATGTGACTATTACCATATGGATTCACCTTGGCACAGCATGAGCAAAACCAACCTAGTTCTCACTGTGATTGTGATTGTGTGCAATTATATACATCAGCTGATCTTCCATCAAATCCAGCCCACTCCTTTCACATGTGAGCTATTTAATATCACAGCTCCTGCAAACCAAATAATGAAGCAGAATTTTGTTTCATCAGAGACTGCATAAACACGGAGCAGAGTGGTGGTCTCTAGCCCAGATAATGTCATTTAAGGAAAGAAATGGCAGCTGCAAGCAGAGGAAGCAGTGCAGGAACACTCTGAGGGGATATCAGCCAGCATGAAGTGAGCCAGATCAGTGTCCCAGCAGTCTCATTGTTACCTGGGGTTGTGCTAACACAGCCTGAAGGGAGAACATGCAGGAGAATGTGAACAAACTGCCTTTGCACAAGTGGTGCTGTCCAGCTCAAATGTGAAGGACAGCAAAGAAGAGATCAAGAGTGAACGTTTGAAAAGGCAGCAATAAAATGATGAAGACTGGCACTGCTGGTTGATCAGAGGGTTTCTGCAGGGAACAGGAGAAAGTAAGAGGATAAGCCAGAAAAGGCCTTGAAAGTGAAGGTAAAAATGAAAAATAAGGAGGAAAAAATGGAGAATAAGAAAACTGACGATGAAAGCAATCTGTGCATCAGCATTGTTCATTGGCACCATGATCAACTGGAGCTGTCAGGACAGTAGGAAAAGACATTATAACACTCAGGACACAAGATAAAAAGATAAGCAAAGGCTTTCAGACTGGACTTGGTCCCTCCTGGAGTTCTGATGCAGGAAGTTTTCAAGACCCAGGCAGACTGAAGGTCAGTGTTCCCAGCTAATGAGCCAGATTCTGTCCTTCCTCTGGCCTGTTGTTCTGCTACTCTGCTTGATGCTGTCATTTCCCTGGTGCTATGGGAGTGTCACTGCTCCTGCCACAGACTGGCTGGAGGTCTGTCCTGCCAGACAGTGAGGGCTGGGTCTGCAATGCCCTCTGCTGTCAAGATTTTATGGCTTTTCTTCAACGACAAAATGCACCACACAGCCAGGTCAAGATGCAGAAGTTTCTCAAATCAACAGGAATGTGTTGACTGGGGACACTGAGGAAGAATATTAAGGGGAGGCCTGAGTGCAGCCACACCTGTGTGCCAGCCCCTGCCTGCTGCAGATTTCTGTCTTTGCCTTTGGGGCTGCAATGGGACCAGCAATCTCATCCTCCTCCTGTAAGGATCAGATACTCAGATTCCAGCTTTTTTCCCCACTGTTTCTTTTGTTCCACCTGTTGGTGACTGGGTTGTCATGTTCAGTCAGCCAGAAACCAAGATCCATTTGCAGAGTATTATTTTCCAGTGAAATATTATATATATATATATATAAAAATAAATTTATTTTTATATTGCCTGGTCTAGTGGATGGTGTCCTTGCCCATGGCAGGGGGTGGGAACAGGATGATCTTTAAGGTCCCTTCCAACCCAAACCTTTCAATGACTCTCTGATATTAGAGGTGAACAGAATGTCTTGGTCACAGAAAAAGTAAACAGTAAGTATATAACTCTTAAAATATTTTTTTCACTCAGTAGCAAACTTCAGGGGGAAATTGCATTCCTAGTTACCACTTACGTTTCTGAATTTTTTTCAGAAGTTAGCAAAACAATTATGATTTTAGTCCTGGATCTTAAATCACTTTAAGCACCCACTGTGGGTATTAAAATCCCCATTCCTGTGGTAATCTGAGATGTCAGAGGGCTGGCACTAACAAGAGTTTCAGGTGACAGCAGGCCTGTATTCTCTGCAGAGGCACGAAGGTGTTCCAGTTTTCACATACATTAAACTCACAGTGTACAAAACCAGAGAGCATTTTACAGCTCCTTCCTCCTCTCCGCCTTCTCATTTCCTGCACAGAAAACCCAGAGAATCTCTCTCACAGTTCTGCTGTGACCCAAATATTGTGAAACAGTCTGTTCCTCTGATAAATTTATCTAAATGCTGTCTAAAAAAATCCCGTGTTAAATTTCTTCCTCAGGAAAGTCTAATTATGAAGCCTTGGGGGCAAATTATTCTCTTTGAGAGTTTGAATCTGCAGGGAGCAGATCTGCAAGGGACAACTTTTGAGATGCCAGTGTAAAAGCACAGCATGGAGGCTGTGAAAGGACAGATTTCTCTCCTTTTTTTTTTGGCTGGTCCCACCTTTTTGCCTTCCCCTCAGTGCATTCCAGGGGAAGCCATCAGAAAGAAAAGCCTCAGAACCAGAGTGCTCCCCATGCTCAAACCAAACTGCTTCTCTTCTCCCAGCCAGCTTGCAGCAAAGCTTTTGAGATTCTCTTCATCATTATTTTCCACTTTCCATTACACCAAATGCCGCAGATTTCCGTGACAGCAGCATCTGACCTAATTTTTTTATTACTTTATATATATATGTGTGTATTGCCTGTGGTTGTCATCTTGTTTACAAGCTGGAGAGAGGTCAGGCGTGGTGAGGATCTGCGGCAGGTTCTCCAAGGAGCACTCTGTGCTGCAGGAAAGCACTTTACACACTGAGTACATCAAACTGCCATTAGCATTTTCCCACCCTGTGCTCCGGCAGAGGATCCTGGCCAGGCTCACCCTGGCGTGACCCCGAGGGAGGATTTCTGTCCAGCCCTCCCCTGGCACGGTGCCACGGCCCTATCCCAACAGCCCAGCCACCTCCAGATTTATGTCCTGCCCCTCTGTGGCTTTCCCAAGGGCCGGGTAAGAGGATCAGCCATGGAGAAGCTGTTTGGGATATTCATCCACGTTAAAACCTGTCAGAGACTTCCAATCAGCGGACAGCCCCGATGCAGAGAGATCCTGGGATCTGTGTGAACCACGGAGATCAGCTGGGAAACTCTCCCTGGGCACGAGTCCAGAGTGTTCTGGATGATTAAATCTACCTTCTCTGTGACTCAGTTCCTGTGCACTGTAATCAAAAAGTGGATACTGATCTCCCTTATGGTCCAACACAAACCCTTCCCATGCCAGTCCAAGTCTTGTCATTGGTTTCGTTTGAGGCTTTTTTAAAGTGGATTTTATCAATGCTTTAATATGTGGTTTGAATCAGTTTATATGCAAACAAACAATGCATAAACAAACTTACAAGATTAGAGTTTATTTCTCCCAGATTTTTATTAATCTACACAAACAGTTGGCTGAGGTTTTTTCTTACATATTTTTATAATATATAATATATATTATAATATATAACACATATTTTATGTGTTATATAGCATATAAAATAGATTTTATATCTTTTTATACATTTGTATCTAGTTTCTTATTTTTAAGCATGTATATGCATGTATTCTTAGCAAGTTACTCTGAAGGGGGAGATTCCTCATTTCACTGTTGACTGACAAGCCTTGAAAATTTAAAAACAGAGTTGGAAACTCCGTGAAATGTTGGATCTGGAGGGAAGACCATTGACTTTTACGAGCTGGTATTTAAGAGTGCTCTTGAATATTTAAACACAAGTGGATGAGTTCAGAGCTCAGCACGGGTTCGTTGTGAGCAAAGAATTTTTCTAGAAATGCCGTGCTGCTGTGGAAGCTTCTCCTCCACGCCTGGGGTGAGGCTGTGCCCGATGCTCGTGGCATTATTCTGTGTCTGGATCCTGTTACACATTTCTGCTGTACCACAGGGATGCTTCTTTTGTGCTGGGGACCATTAGGAAGATCTCAATAAACTAATTTCCCTTTATGCCAGCCTCTAATCTGCAGCAATAAATCCAGGGGGAAGCTTTCCTAAGAGGAAGCAGATTTTGGAGGGGCCGGTATCAATAACTGGAATCAGATTTTCTGAAGGGCTCAAATTCTGTTTGGACAACAAAATGAAGGCCATGCTTTTAAAAGTGCTCACTTTATTAAAGTACATTTTTGGTGTGTTGGTTTCTTCAGAATATGCAGTTCTGTCTTGTGGTTTCCAGAAGGCTTTGACAATCTGGAAATCTTTGACTCAGCTGCTTTGACAATCTCCACATGTGTGTATATCTCTAAAACTTCTGATTCTGGTGGTGTAATCTGCACCATCAGCAAGCCAGGCTCTTCTTGGAGTTTTGCATTTCTTTTGTAACCTTCTGTAAAAATAACAAAAATAAATATCAGAGGTCGTTTTTCCTTTATTCATTGCACATGGAGATTTTTTTCATTGCCCAGGAAGACAGAATGATGCTGCCAGCATTTTGGCAACAGGAATGAAATGAAATTGCAATCGTTCCAGCATTTCCAGGACTGATATCAGACATTCTAGTAAATTCAAGTTTTGAAAGCAAAAGATGTCCAGATGTTTTGGAAAGAACAGATCATGAGCACGTTACAAAGTGAAGAATATTTATTACGGAAGTTGAAAATGCACAGAAAGCACAAGTATGTTCACTGTGCATTTTGTTTCTTTTTTTGTTATTATTTCTAAGAAAATAAAACCACATTTTTCTTCCTCATGTCATCTAATTATGTGGTCATTAACGATAAGGACATTTTTTTCCATGGTTAGCAGGCTATAGTCAAGTTAAATACTATTATTCCTCTGTACAAGTTGGTTCAACCACTATTCAAAACCTTTTTAAACCGAGCTGCCCAGCTCTTGTGTCACAGGCAAAACACACCTGAAATAAAAGCCACTTTCATGTGGAATGCCCTGAATTGCCTTTTTTTTTTGTCTTAACAAGATTGTGGGTGAGATGTTTGATTTTTAAAATTACATTTTCTAAAAGAAAATTATTTTAAATTAAATTCATGTTAAAATCTGTAAATAATCTGTAAATAATCAATAACTTTATTTACATCCAGATAGAAGTTTTCATCTGTTGAGGTCACAATATCTTGTGAACCTGAAGGGCAGCATGAGACTGACTTAGGGTGGCCTGAGGAGATGTTCCCTTGTTATGATATGTATTAGTCTGCTAATCTTTCCAGTCTTTAATTCACAATACTGTATTAAAAGACCAAAAATAGTCTCCACTGTCATTAAAGGACTGTTTCTGCTTTTTTCTTTTTCTCAAATGTAAATTCTAGTGGGGAGTTGAATGAATGCTCAGCGCTGACAAACAGAATCCTTCCTCATCTTCCTTCCCTGTGGCACAGAGGTTTTCCACACTTCATTTTTCACCACTCTGGACTTTGGAAATGTTTTTTTGAAATTAATGTTAGCTTGTTTTGTGTGTCAGTGTTGTCACTTCTCAGTCCTTCTAAATGAAACAAATGTTTTAAAGCTGTGTTTGTCCAGCCAAACTCTTGTCATTTCAATTATGAGTGTTTCCAGGAGTGTAAACACTTGTGCAGAGCACAGACGGACGTGGTATAATTGGAAATCTTACCATTGGAAATGGCATTCTGCTTTCCCTGCGTCAACATGTCATGATAGAATGGTGGCACAGGAAAAGAAGTGAATATCCTGGATACTCCAGCTGATACAAGTTTGTTTTTCTCTTACATTTATTCTCTGGAATAAACAAAATGCAACGTGAAGGTTACTATTTCTTCTGTCTGATAAATGCTATTGACCTGACAGAAATAATAAGTTGAAGTATGATATACATAATAACTATTTACAATTCATCTTCACAAGGCAAAATTCTACTCTTGCAAAATAATCATCTCTTTCAGTTGAAGATTTGTGGGAATATGGTAAATAAAATAGCCCATATAAAATAAAAACCTCATTCTGCTCGCATTGAAATGGTGGGAAATTTCACTTTGACTTCAGTGCCAGTGAAGACAAAGCACAGCCTCAAACAGAGGAAGTTCAGGTTGGACATCAGGAAGAAGTTCTTCTTGGAAAGGGTGATTAGGAATTGGAAGGGGCTGCAAAGGGAGGTTTGGAGTCCCCATCCCTGGAGGTGTCCAAGGAGTGCCTGGAGAAGTGCTCTGGGCTGGGGGCAAGGTGAGGATCAGTCACAGGTTGGACTGATGCTTTTGGAGGGCTTTTCCAGCCTCAGTGACTCTGGGATTCCCTGATCCTGTGTTCACCCCCATTAACAAACAGTGTCATCCTGCTCTGCCAGGAGCTCTCTGCTGCTTCTCAGACTGATATTCTGGAGCTGATGTTTCCCAGCAATGCAGCAGAACAAAGTCATTTACTCTTTGTAGCAGTTTAATATCAGAAAAGCCCTTTGGAGATTCCAACAGAGTGTCACAGGAGGGTTTCAGGACAGTGACATATTCTGCTTGTCAGTGCCTCACCTCTAGATGTACCTACTGAGGGCCTTGACCTACAAACTTAAACCCTCCAGGTACAGCTTACACTCTAATGCAAACACTGGGGGAAAAATGGGCTTTTGAGAGTAATTTCTGTCAGCTGGCAGTGTGAGTGTAATTTTTTTGTTTCAAATTAAAGAAAAAGAAGAAGGACCTAGAGATGGTGGTGGCAGTGGTGGCTCAGGCAGGGCCCACCAAAGCCCCCAGTGCTTTGTCCCTGACAGGTGCTGAGGAGAAGTGATAAAAGCAAGCATGATACTTCCTCCAGAGATTCTCTCGCTTTCTGAGCATTTTCCATTCAGGGAACTTTCTGAGCCAGCTGTGGGCTGTGTTTGGCCTGTGACATCCAATTTCTGTCTGTCCCAGGCCACCCCACTGCCCTGAGCCCATGCTCACACCCTGTACCAGCGCTGGTCCCGTGTGTTTGGTTCTTCTGGGCAAGGAATTCCAGGGGTCAGCTGGCCCTGGCCAAACCCACCTACTTTGTTCCTTACAAACCTGTGCCCCATGTTCCTCTAAATAAATCACAGAGGCTCCCTTGTTTAGCTGGTACAAGAGCAGTTTGTTTTTTCCACATGGTTTGAGCGCTTTGTTTGTATTTCAGTCTCAGTCTTTCTGCCTTTTTTGTGTGTACAGTTGAAGACTGAAAGTTTGCCTACACAAGAGAATTGTTCTGATGCACTCAAAAGAGTATGAGTTCCTTTTTGGAAGAGATATTCAAAATTTTTCCAGAGATTGCTGGTGGGAAGGACAAAATCAGCAAAACAACAATGACAGCAAATACTCCAGCTGAGGCAGAAATTTTTGTTTGTACAATCTGGAAAGCAACAAAATCCAGGAAACTTCCCAAAGCACCCCCATCACTCTTCAGAGTGTAACAGCATCAAGATCTGATTCAGCTCTATAGCTAGGAGAGATTTTACCATGCTCCTCATACCCCTGAGATATGAGAAAAGAAAGCAATGGGTTGTCACTCAGTATTCTGATAACTCTGATATAAAAAAACTATTTTACACCCAATGTTTTCTGTATATGATCAGCCATTTATTTCCAATTCTATGGAGAGCTGCTGTGAGGATAATGCACAAGTTATCTGCATGAGGAATGGGTTTTGCAAGGCTTTCAAGGAAACTCAGGTTGAAACAATGGCATCATTTATCTGTCAGAATGGGAAGGAGGATTGTCCTGATTAGGACATATTGATGGACTGCAGTTGCATCCCTGGGAAATTATTAATTATTATAAGATACCATTTTTCTTCTCCCCAGAATTTTTCCAGAAATACTTTTTCTGTGACATTTCATCTCTCACAGGACTTTTTTTCCTCTGTACTTAGTGTTCTTTTTCTCTGTGTTTCAATGCAGTACTGGCCTGTGTAAACAAGCTGTCTGTCACATGGAATAATTTAATAATAAAACCTGTCTCGTGACCCAGGGCTTCCCAACCTGCACTCTGAGGAGCTTTGAGGGGAAAAGGGCAGAGAGGAGGACCAGTGTAACTGCAGAGACAGGCATAAAGTTGTGGACACTCTAAACAGAGATGCTAAAAGACAAAAAGAGGCAGAAACCAACACTGAGAGAAAATTATTTCCATCTCCTCACCACTGGGAAAAAAGATAGACAGCTTCTTACAGAAATGTGTCTATTTATGTTACCACAGCCTACCTTTTTCTATTTTTTGGAAATATTTAAGGTATGTTGTTGCCAAAGAAGGGCTAAGAACTATAAACAGGGAGGGTTTTTTTGGGTTGCCTTTTTTTTTTTTTTGGTGAATGAATTTGTAGTAGGATCTGAAAAACCAGGACCAGTCAAAATACAGAATGGGAACTTCAACATTAAACTCGATGATGATTTCAAACAAAGAGAGAAAAAAGTTTATATTGCATGGAAAAAATAAATTAAGAAAACCTGGTTTCTTAGCTTATACTATGAAGTCCATGAATTAATGGAAACTGGTAACTGGTTTTGACCTAATTATGGCAAGTAATTATCCCACAATAGTTGCTGGTGGAGATGTCTCATGAGCTGGCTCTGTGGAAATTCCTTTGGAAGAGGAGATTGGGTGAAGCAAGTAATTTTTAGGCAGCAGTGTTGCAGTGATCAGATCATCCTTCCTAAAAGGGCTTTGGAAAATAGACACGTGTGCTCCTGACTCCCTAGAGAGGGAAGTGGTTGTGATTTGCTTTGAAATGTGAGGAGGAATTGGCTTGTGAACTTCCTTATAGGCCTCCAGCAGGAAGTGATTCCTGTTCGTTGAGTATTTCTCAGAAGCAGGAAATAATAAAACAGTCACAGTTGCCAAAACAATTGATGGAGGTGTTCTCCTCGGCTCCCTTTGAATGGATCTGAGGCAGAACAGAGCCTGAATACACTTCCTTTTTTATTGCTTTTGATTAAAAAGTGATATGGATGGTGGATTGCTGTTCCAGCAGCTGAGTAAAAGCAAAGACATTTCAGGAGAAACCTCTTTCAAAATTAACCCAGATGCACTTAGAGACCTAGGGTGGTATTGATGAAAATATAGAAAGAACTTCAGAAGTAGTGCTTGTTACAGCAATAATCAAATAGTTTAGAGAAAAAAAAAACCCTCGTAAATCATCCAATGGGAACTTCTATCAGGGACAGTCTCTAGGATATTATCCAAATAGTCATACAGGAGTAAATTTGCTATGAGAAGACCCCATAAATGGCACTTTGGAGTCAGCAGTTCTGAAGCTGCTGGCCAGGAGATTGGAAAAGCTGGGGCTCTGATTTAATGACCATCTATATGCCTGAACACAAACAGTGAAAGTGCTGACTCCTCGTCCAGATGGCCTGAACCAGAAGCAAATTGCAAACAGTCCCCTGGGCAGAAAAGCAAGTCAGGAGCTGCTGGGGGAACGTGCTCACTCAGGAAGAGGCAGCAGACGCCTTTCCTCCAGCTATTTGTAAAGGAGGGATGAGTTCCTGTATCACCCACAGGACCGGGTGCAGAGTGGGAAAAATGAGTCTCCAGGCAATTAAAAACCTGCCAGCAAGAGGAGCTGGTGTCACAACAGCACACCCCAAAAGTGTCTGGGAGTGGAACGTACCATGCCCCTATAGCATCACTGCAAGGATGGCCTGGTCATGATGACAAAGCCTGATATTGAAGGTAAATATAATAAAAGCACTGTGTAAGTGCTGTGTATCCAAACTGCAGCAGTCAAAGGGGTTGTGTATTAAATACACTAGGGCAAGGATGTGTTATAAAGGTTTACCTGGTTGTCTGGGCACACATAATAGAGTTTTTCTTTGCCTAGTGTGTCTAGTCACAATGTACAACCCCATGCTAGGTTTGAGATGAAAGAGAGGCTTTCCAGAGAGAGACAGTACAGCAATCCT
Organism: Hylia prasina; assembly: GCA_013397195.1. NCBI lineage: Eukaryota > Metazoa > Chordata > Aves > Passeriformes > Sylviidae > Hylia > Hylia prasina. The sequence goes on from VYXD01000740.1 coordinate 599,590, forward strand.
AATGTGATCCTGTAGTGCTGTGACTGGTGCCATTTGGCTCTTCCCTGGGGCCTGACACGAGCCTGGCACACTCACCAATGTTTCAGTGAATGAATCTCGTCCAGAGTCACTGGCAGGAAAGAAACTGGAATCTAAAAATGATTCAGCAGGTCTGTGAGATTTTAAGGAACAACAAAACATGCCAATTGCCCCATGTAATCCAAGTTGTGTCCATTTCAGATTCCTCAGTTTCGGTGGCTGTGTTTGCGATATAGCACAAAGGGAAAGGAAATAAACATGTTTCATGTTTCTTGATAGAAACCTTAACAAGAGTACAAAATGTTTCTTGGTGCTCCTTTGGCATAAGTTGATTAAGGCAAGAAAAATCTATTCCCCCTGACGAGGAAGAAGAGATTTGAAACATGTGCAGAATAGGTGGAGACCAAATTAAAAATCTTTATATTTCATTGGATTTCAGATCAAATTTGGAAGTAGTTGCTCGCAAAATAAAATCCATGAAGCAAGGGCATATGGCAACAGTTTTTAGGGCATCTGGTGTGATTCTCTAAGTTTAGAGAAAAGCGGGGCCATCCCTGTCATTGGGTATTTGGTGAAATGCCACGGACATTCCAGTTCTGCCAAGTTGCACCCAGAAACTGAGGCTTTTAAATTAAGATAGCATGTAGCAGGTTATTTCTGTGCTGTGCTAAGTGTCCATGCGCACTCTTCTCATCAGCAAATAAAACTTTAATTTCAGTTAATTAGCTGGCTTTCATTCTTGTGAAATAAAACATCTTACACATGCTTACACAGACAGACGAGTGCGTAGATATACTGGAATAGAATTTTTAATATGCATTTATTTCCCATATGTGTAAATTTGTAACCACGGGAATAACATTTATTAAAAACAATATGATTAATACTTGGTTTCTTTATGTATATATTGTGGTTTTACATTAGCACAGTCATGATTTTTCTGAGTGTATTAATATGAGAGGATGCCATGGGCAGATGTTTCTCTATCCAGGGCTTTGGGAATATTTTGTGTGTAATGTGAGTAAATGAAGATGAATAGGTCTATTATTTTATGGAATACTTGATGACATAAAACCAAGGTAAAAGTCTGTAGTATAATTAGTGAAAGAGACTTGGTGAATGTTTCCAACACTACTTTGTTGAGAATATTTGTATTGAAATAAGAAATACTGAGGGATATTTACATAAAGATACGTGGCACAGTGCAGCGAGGCAGGACATCCTGTGGTCCTGTGTGATGCACGGCTGTTCAGTGCGGCCCCGACAGCGTTCACATGTCTGTGGCCGCGTTTGAGAGTGGCAGGAAGGGGAAAGGTGTGTGGAGGAGAGCATAAGGCTGCACTTCGTTTGTTGTGGCGCAGGGAAAACGATTCTCGGGGTGGGTGCAGGAAGCGCCCGTGGCGAGGGCGGCCGGGAGCGGCGGGGTGCAGGTTCCCCGTGCTTTGTGACACGGCGGTGGCTGCGCCCTGCGGCAGCTGTGCCGAGCCAGGGCAAAGGAGGCAGCGGTGGAAACAGGGATGGAGGTCACGGTCCTGCCGCTGCCGGGCCGGGGGCAGGGAGCCGGCAGGGAGGGAAGGGGTGGGTTTCCATGGCCGACACCGGGGAAGCTCTGTCAGTGTGCGATGTGTGTGAGCGTGTGAGGGGAGGCAGCTGCCGTGTGTGAGGGGGA
>VYXD01000740.1:602012-652398 GCA_013397195.1 Hylia prasina
CCCTGCCCTGCCTTCCCTTCCCCGCCCACCCGCCGCGTCCCCGGGCAGCCGGGTCCCGGGGCCGCGCAGGTGACCCCGCTGGGGGTGACCCCCCGTGTCACCTCGCTGCCCCGGCGCTGTCGCATCCCCCTCCCGGCGGGCTGTGTGCGGCTGCCGCTGCTCGGGGAGCCCGGGGCTGGGCGCACCCCGCTTTCCGGGAAGGGAAGCCCTCAAACTTGCCGGCGCTTGGGGGGTCGCAGAGACCAGCAGTGTGTGGAGCCCCGCGCTGGGGCCATCGCTTCCCACACGGTCCGGAGCTGTGTTTCTCATCCCTTGTCCCCGCGTTCTGCTCGGCGGGGCTGGGCTGGGGGGCTCAGCCAGGCACAGCCGCGCTGGGACGGAGGGTGCCCGTGTCGGACCGGAGCGTTGCTGGGTGACAAAACTTGGGTCACCCAGCCTTAGCTCCCGGTCAGTGCCTGCTCTGCTCCCTCCTGCTGCCGAGGGCGGGCGGCGAGGCCGGGCAGGCACCGTGACACCGCTGCTCCGGTCCGCGCCGAGGAAAGGGAGGGGTGGTTTTTGTGAGAAAAGGGTTCCTGCGCGAGAGGGCAGGAAAACTCCCTACCAACACCCTCATTGCTAAGCTGGTAGGGAAAAATACACCCATGGGTTGGTGCCGTGCCGGGGCAGGGCGGCAGCTCCGCGCAGGCCGGGCCGTTCCGCACCCCATGCGAGGAGCGGCGGCCCCGGCCCCGGCCCCGGCTCGGCAGGAGCCGTGAGAGCCCCGGGGGTCCTGTCCCTGCACAAACAGCTCGGGATTCCCCTCCTTCACCTCGCTTCAGCCCTGCTCCGCTGCTCAAGTTTGCACTGCAGCTCTGGGTGCCGAAAGCGAGAGCTGTGATTTATTTTGGCCAAAGTTGTGAAAGGGTCTGCGCGCAGCTGGCTCTGTGTCCGTGGCACGCTTCTTGCTCTTTTTATGTGTGTTTATGTGTCTGGACACCGACCTTCTCCTTCCTCCGTCAGTTTTCCTCTGCTTGCATGCTGAAGCAAAGATTGCGCTTGTGCCAGAAATGATTGAAGTATGTTCGCGGAGTAAGGGGGGAAAGCTGACATGGTAGACTGCAGAAGAAACAAGTCAAATTTCCGAGTTTTTCATTTTTCTTTTCTTTTTCTTTTCTTTTTTTTTTTTTTTTTTTTTTTTTTTTTTTTTTTTTTTTTTTTTTTTCTTTTTGAAAAGAAAAAGTGGAGCTGAGTATGGTAAAAGTGAGAGACCTTCAGAAACTGCTTCAAAGTTAATCTAAACCAGAATGAGTTGGGAGGTGTGAAAAACCGCTGCGGGGTTATTGCCGAGCGGTGTTTGTGCACACAAGCAGCACAATTGTAAGACAAAGCGGAGCTCTGTCACGAATGACAGGGTGGATTTAGAATTGAAAGGGTATCCTGTGGCTGACAGGTGGCAAGAGCGACTGTGCTCTTGTCTTGTCGTGCTTACTGTGCCTGGGGAAGCTCTTGACATTCCTTGGAAGAGCATCTGACACCTCGAAAACTTGTTTCGTTTTCTGGTTTGGAGATGGGCCGCTTTCAGCCGACCAGCGCACCACTGAAAGTGTTTCCAAAACGACCTGTGTCAATTACCAACGTTTGAAGGGATAAAGAACACTAAACAAAACTTTTCAATGAACTACACAAATAGATTCTTTTCCTTAGATTACGTTTCATCAGGTGATATTTACCAAAATAGTTTAGTGCCTCCTTATCCTCTTCAGCAACTTTCACCTCTCCGCTTTGGTTCTGGAGTGTTGATATTTTTTAAAAGACTTGTTACTTAAAAATTATGTTGCAACTGCTCGGGGTGTGGAATGGGCTGCTGCTCTGCAGGGATTCATCTCAGACACTGAGGAACAGCCGTGCTTCTGGAGTAGATAAGGATATTTGCAAATAAGTCTATTTCAAAGGATTAAAAATTATTTCAAGTCTGTTTCATGTTCTTAGTCCCAGCATCAGCTTTCCTGTGATTGCATTTCCACACTTCCAGCTTTTGAGTTTTGTGAAGATGAGTGGTAACAGCATCAGAATGACACATGCGCTGCCAAGTAAACAAATAATTTGATTTTTCTCCTGGTTTTCCTAGTTCAGGTTTGCTTATAGTAACAAGAAGTAGTGACTTGTGCAGAGAAATGTAGAGAAATGCTCTGTGTCATTTCAGCTTCCACCTGAAGGAACAGTGCACTGAAGGTTTTGTCTCTTCCATAAATAAATAAATAAGTGGATAAATTGTTGATTTTTTTTTTAAGAAACCCTTTCTGCAAAGTTGCTAATTAAGCCACGTGTTGTTAATTGCACACAGCTTCTCCAGCTCATGGCTTTTGTCTGTTCCTGATTGAGTGTGAGCAGCTCCAGCTCTCCAGATGAAAAACAGGCTGCAAAGAAAAAGGCAGAGAAATGTTTATAGGCAGGATACTCAAAACAGTTATTTTTGTGGGAAGAGAATGTTAGATGCTTAAAGATAAACAAATAAATCCCCAGCAGTGGAGTTTGCCAGAGGTATAAAATGTGTCAGAACTCTGGATACCGCTGTCATTGTATTCACTGCAGAAGTGCTACACAGACATTTGTATTTCGTTATGGAAATGGAGCAAGGAACCTGGAGAATAATCAGTATGAAAATCAGGGGCCTGTCTTCTCATTTATGTTGAAACAAGCAAAACTTTTCACCTGTCTGCTTTCCATACAGCAAAAGGCTGGGCAACAGCAGCTTGTAATCCCAAAATTTGGATGAAACCCCAAGTCTGGTTTGTTTTATGTGCCTTTGCTGGAACTTGGAATATTTTACGTGGCTGTTAAGTATACATGCAGCACTAAACGAGTTGAAATATTATGCAGCAATCACAGATGATGATAATTGTAGATCCAAAATAGCTTGTAAAATAATAATAATAAAAAAATTGTTGCCAGAAGCTGAAATTACATAGCTGGTGACAGCTATTGTTCTCTGCTTTGAAATGGGTGGGCTGGTCTGCGTTGTGTATTTGAAAATCTGTTGCTGTCGTAGCAAAACCTGAAGTAATTTAATATGAAGCTATTTTTATGTTTTTAGAGATCATTGAGTAGAAATTAAAACCAAACATACTAAGGCAGTTTTTTCCTTCTTTATGCAGGGGATTTGGGAAGCAAGGATTCCAGTGCCAAGGTAAGCCACAACTGCTTTGCTGGCACACACAGGTGGTTGCACCTCATTTTAAAGGTACCCAAAACTTACCAGCAGCTGGAGAGACACAATCTTGGAAAAACTAAGCAAGCATCATTGCCTATGTGAATTCTAAAAGAAGACAATTATTCAGTTAAATCATTATTGATATTTACATAATTTACATTGAACAATAAAATAATTATTTATACTGTAAAGTTATAAAAAGTTGGGGTTTTTTTTTAATCCCAGCACAGTAAATATCATATAATCTGCATGATTCTAACTTTTCATGGAAATAATCTGTGTGATTTAGCTTTGCAGAGATCATTTTTCTCATCAGAAGCTCTTGTCTGTGTGGGCGTTTTGGAAAATGGATTCACTTTTTAGTCATATGGCTTCTTTTCATAACCCAAAGTCCCTGGTTTTCATTTTCATACAATGCCTGTTCAGGGGAACCTTTGGCTTTAACTCTGTATTGGGACAAGACAATTCTGTCTTACATAATACTGAATTACAAAAAAGAAAAATCCACCTGTATAAAATCACTGACTTAATGAACCTGCTAACCTTGAGAAACTGAAAGCTGCTGTAGTATAACTGTAAATGCTGTATTCTCACACAAGCCTGTATTTCTGCCAAATACTTACCATTATTTAGCATTTAGTCATGAAATAACCACACCCAACTAGTGCAGGTTTTTTCTTTTGTCATGTGTTTGCTTAATTAGGATGAGCCTTTTTGTTGTCCCTCTCCCTTCCCCACCTTCTCCCTGTCACTTGTGCCTCAGCTGCATGTTGTGTACTCATTAGCTGGCCTTTTCCTTTTTTCTTTCATGGCATTTCTGATGGGTATTTGCTCTTGCCTGAGAGCACATTTGACTCTCCTGAACGTTGCTGTTACTTAGCAGTTGGGGAAATGATGGATTCTGTGGTATTTTTGTGAAAGTTGATGTGAGCTGATGCTTCTTGAAATTAAACCTCTGAGAAGGTGGATGTCAAAGGCTGATGCCTTTTAAAGATTTGTGATGAATAAGTTTTCTTTCTGTAAGTTGAGCCTTGCAGACACACATGGCATTTCCTGATGCAGGTAAGCAGACATCCATGATCTTTCCTCTGTGCCCCAAAACATTAATATTAAATTTTGTAGATATCCTTCAGCTTTTTGCCACCCATCACATCCAAAGCAGTGCTGTAGATGAGTGTGCAGTGCTTAGGTGGTAATGGAATGGCATTTCCCAGCCTCGTTCAGGACAGCTCAGTGGTTCCTAGTTCAGGAATTATTTAGAGGTCCATTACAGATTTCTGTTGGTATACAGAAAATAATTCAGGCTGCATTTAAATGGTGCAGTTATCCAGTTCAGGTTTTGCAGCTTTCATGGTGCTGACTTTCTCCAGGAGCTGGGGGCTCAGACTGGGCAGGACCCCACAGATCCACCCTGGCCTGGCAGCTCATCTCCAGGGGTTTGGATTCTCTGCCAGGAATTCCTTCTACCATCATAATTCTGGTGAGCCAGGAACAGTTCTGCTGCTGAGGACTGATCTGTACAAAGCCAGAAAACATTCTGGATTCAGTCTTGTTTCCCCTGCAGATGCCATTTATGGACACAACCAAGAGTAAAAGCAGTAGAGTAGCTCTGTTTATTTTTAAATGCCTCCAAAGTGATACTTTTTAGGAATCTAAATATGTTCAAACTTGACTTCTGTCTGTATCAGAGGGACAGTCTATACCTTCTCTTTGGACACTGTTGTATCCAGTGGTTTTGTCTGTTCTTGATCAAAATCTTTAAGAAATATTCTGTTTTTACATGGTTAGTAGCAAGCTATTGTTTGTGCACTAATAAGTTTAAGTAATGGCCTTTTTAACCATAATTCATTAAATTTGTGTTCAAAACCAAAGAGTTCATACTCTTGGGATAATACTCTTGAAAAATAAAACTCCCTGATAAAATTTAGCCACTGAATCAATGTTTTTTCAGTTCAGTCTTCTGAAGCTTCTGTCTAAAAAGTCACCAGCTAAAGCTGGAAAGGCAAATTAGTGATGAAAATTGCTGAGAACACGAGGAATTAAAACTAAAAGTCTGAAACTAGAAGGTAGGCTGCAGAAAAAAACCCTATTTCTATAATGAAGTGACTGTCTTTCCAGAGAAGGATGACAAATGGAGAATAAAATGGAATTTTCAGTATGACATGAAAGAAAGAATATTGCAGTGACAGCTCTTATCAGGACTGGAGTTCTTGGTCCATCAGTGTTTCCATTATAAAAAGCCTTTTCTACTCTGTTTTCATGAGTGGTGTAAAATCTCCCAGTAGACACAAACCTGATCTCAGGCAGAATTCAGAGCTGGGGGTTTTGTTATTTCCAAAGCTGTTTGAAATTCCTCTGGCCTTCGACACCAAGGGGAAGGGGAAGGCCCACAACAGTCACACACCACACTCAAACGATGTTTCTATAAAAAACTGCAAGTCTATCAATATTTGCATTAGGCTTCTTTAATTGGACAAAAGGTCTTAGTTTGAAATACTGCAGCAAACGTAGTATGTTTTTATATATTTTTAAAACTTCCATTAAAAAAGGGTTACACAAAATACAGTCCTAGTTTTATTTTTGAGGCGCCCTCAAACAAAATATTTTAACGTAGATTTTACTAGAATTTAAACTGTGCTGTAGTGAAATGATCTGATTTTGGACCATTTTGCATTGGACTTTCAGGTTTGAATGCCTGTTTCTGCTGTAGTGTTCAGCTTCAGCATTAGATAAAGACATTTAAATGAGCTCTTTGGAATTGAAGATAATTATTTCCATTTATTTTCCTAAAACATTTTTGCGAGAGAATTTTTTTCCACCTTCTTAATTTTGTGGGATCCTGATGAATTTGCAAAAGACAGCAAATTAAATTTTGGTGTGGTTTTAATGCCCTGAATGTGGCAGAGGGTCAGGTGCAATTGCATTATTACCACACAAACGCTCAGCAAGGGACAGGTCACATCCTAGAGTAGTTTTTCTTAGTGGGTGTATTTTAACGTGGCTGCTGAATATTCCAGCAAACAAAACTTCAGAAAGGCTGCTTAGGTTTGCAGCCAGGAGCTGGGATGTGTTAGTTCATGGAGAGGAGGCAGAATTCTGTTGCATGGTTGGAAAGAAGTTTTTTAGAGAAGGGGGTTGGGGATCATAAAATAGCAGTGGAAAATGTCTGTCTTCTTGGCCATGTGTGGGTTTGAAAATGAACTTGAAAGACTTCAGCTGGATTAATGTTCTCTTAGGGATAGGATTCAGGAAGAATTTCTTCACAGGAAGGGTGGTCAGGCATTGGAAGGGGCTGTCCAGGGAGATTGGAAGTCTCCATCCCTGGAGGTGTCCAAGGAATGACTGGACGTGGACTCAGTTTTCTGGGCTGGTGACAAGGTGGGGATAGGTCAGAGGTTGGACTCCATGGCCTGGGAGGTCTTTTCCAACCTCAGTAATTCTGGGATTCTGTGAAGTTTCTATTCCTGTTATTAGAAAGCATTTTGCAGTTTGATATTTGTGGCTTGTTGTTGATTTATAGAAGCATGAAGTATTTTAAATATTGTGCTTGTGAAGCAAGAGTTCTCATTCTGCTGTTTTGCTTTTGCTGTTTGCTGTTGATCATGTCTGTGGCAGTGCAAACACGATGGGAGGATTATTCCAGGGAGTTTTGGCTTTTTGTTTTCTTACGTTGTCAAACAGGCCAGCAAGCTGTCTGTAGCACTGAGAGCTTTCCTCTGATGTGCACCTGGAAATACTGCAAGAGCAATGTGAAAAACTGAATAATTTAAACCTTTTCCAATCTGCCACAGCATGAAAGTTCCTCTTTTGAGACAGCAGACTTTAAATGAAGCAAGCAATTAAATTAAATTTTGGCTTTATCATTCTTTTGATAGACTGTTACACTCTGAGTGCAACCTATACTTGTTTCTTCCTGTTGGATTTGTAAGAAGCATTTTTCTGGTGAACAGAGATCAACAAATAGGAACTCACTGAGATGTAAAGAACAAACATTGTAGAACATGTATTTATGTAGGTTTGGAGGTTAAGTTCAGTACTGAAGGCTCAGCATATTTCCTCAGGGCAAAAATATTTTTAGTTACAGTAATAAAAATGTGATCAGCTCATGCTCCTGATTAAGAGTCTATTGTTAATTCTCTCCTAAATGGTCAAAAAATTTAGTTATTAACCATAAGTTTTCCCTCTTCTTTATGGTTGCTGCAGGCTTTACTGAAGTGCAATATTCTGCTGTAATTCAGCTGTGAAATACATTTGGCTTAAGGATAATAATGAGCTAAGAAAGTTTCACATTTGTTTCCTAATTGGCATAAATAAAAATTAGAGAAATCAATTAAAGCATATCATTATGTTCCCTAATCTGGGCAACTATTGCTCTTTCCACTGTTTTTCCCTGTCTTCCCTCAATTTATTTTCAATTTTCTCTGAATGTTGAATTTTACCTTCCATTTTTTGTCCTAAGTTTTTTGGAACAGCTCGGGCCATGCTGGGTCTGGGCTAGGCAGACATCTACAGCAATTCCTTCACTAAAGAGGGAAATGGGGGCATTTTATGGGTTTCTACTATTCAAATATTGTACCATTGGCACATCAAACCAGCACTTCATTTCCTCTGCATTGTTTATCTCTTATCTGATGGTTCTTGACCTCTTTTCTACAACAAAAGACCAAAGAACCCCCTGGTGTCACCTCATTTTTAAATTACGTATTTTCATTAAAATGTATTAAAGGTCTGTGTAGTGATTTGGTTGAGAAACTAACTTTTAATGCTCTATGATCAGAAGATTTGAACCAGTGCAAACTCTGACCACTTTCAACCTCGCTGACACACACGGTTTCCATCAGTCCTCAATGCTGGTATATTTATAGTAGAAGCAGCACCATTTATTCTTTTTTGTGTATGGATCAAGGCTTAATTCTTGGTTCTCCATCCTAATGGTTGTGTTTCCCCTGCAGTTGCTTCTTCCTTTTATAATCTTCATTTTCCTTTGTAACCTAAGAAAGAAAAATCTGTTGCTGCGTTGCTTCTCATAAAAATAATTTGTCTCCCTTACTTGGAAATGTTTTTGCCAACGGGTGGACAAGACACAAAGCAAGTTCCACTTTCTATGCCAAAACTACTTCTCTTGAATCATTATCATTTTTGTGGTGAGATGGGGTATTACAGACCAGGGCTTGAACAATATGGGTGTTTTCCTTTGTGCTCTTTATATTATTTATTAGTCATGTGCTACAGTTTACATTAACTAATGTTGCTGTAAGCCTGAGATTGAGAAATTAATTCCATGGAAGGCTGTGGCTGTGGAGCTTGAAAGTCAGCATGAAATCTTCTGTAATGGGAACTCAGTAAAAATACTTCCAGCAGCTGCCTCGTTAATGTATTTTTATGTGCAAAACTTGGAGGTATCTGTTCAAAAATGGAACCCCCCAGAGCAAAACCCAAACAGTTACACACACTCCCCAAAAAACCACAACCTAAACACGATAATAAACAGCACCTCGGAGCATAAATTGTACCTGCACACAGTTTCCATGATTCCTCTCTCTCCTTTGTCCTTTCCATTGGTCTTTTGCCCTCAGCCTGATCTGTGGACCCCTTCTCAAAGGTCAGTAATTTTAGTGATCTGCAGATAATTTGACATACATACACACAGATAAGATGCTTGTTGGGCATTTGTCTTGTCAGCTTCTATTTATTGTTCCTACCCTCTTTTGGCTGTCCTTACTTTTGCAACATCTGACCCACTTTATGAGGAAATATGGTGCTGTTAATTGCTGATGCCTGTGAAAGTTGAGATTCTGTTCCTATTTCTGCAGGTGAACTCTGAGACATCTTTGAAAAATTGCCTGTGTTCTGAGTTTTTCCTGAGAACAGCAGTGATGGGTGAAACTCCTGAGTCTTAATGAGTGCAGACACATCAGTGCTGGTTCAGATCAGGAGAACCCTTTGGGAATGTGTATCCCACTCATCCCAGCTTTGTCTGTGTTGCTGGGTGGTCCTGCAGTGTGGAACTCACTTTTCCTTTGGGTGCTACAGAGCAGGTGCTGGAGGGTTTTGGTTCCTGGATCCCACTGCAGCTCATTGGACATAAAAGCCCTGAAATTGAGAGTTTAGTTCACAGCATTTTCCTCTACAGGTGTGTTCCTGCTGGAGCATTACCTGACTGTGTAGATGTGTAGGTTCTGCTTCCAGCCATTGCCTGTGCTGGGAAGGGGATTTGTTGTCCCTGAGCTGGGTAGAGGGGGCAGCAGGACATCTGTGTCAGGACAGGAAAGGTGCCCCTCTCTGCATTGGTGAGGATTCTTTGTGACTACAAGCACGTGCATTCACAAGAGTTCAATATATTTGAATAGATCAGGATGAGGCACCATTCCTGGAGGGATTTAAAGACTTGGATGTGGCACCTGGGGACATGGTTTGGTGGTGGCATTGGCAGTGTGAAGGGTTGGACTCGATGATCACCACAGTGTGCAGTGATAGGACTGAAGGAGGGCAGGTTTAGGTTACAAATTAGAGAGAAAGTCTTTCCTAAAAGGGTGGGGAGGCCCTGGCACAGGTTCCCCAGAGAAGTTGTGGCTGCTCCTGGATCCCTGGAAGTGTGCAAGGCCAGCTTGGACACTGGGGCCTGGAGCACCTTGGGACAGTGGGAGGTGTCCCTGCCCATGGCTGGAGGTGGAACTGGATGAGCTTTAAGGTCCCTCCAACCCAAACCATTCCATGACTGTTTGTTGATCTTTTCCAGCCTAAATGATTCTGTGATTCTCAATGCTCAATACACAATTAACTGTATAATTCACTCAACACTGAGCACGGCAGTAAAATAAATAAATATGGCATTGTACTCCTGATTTTCTAGAAAATTTCCTTGGTGATACTGTGCTCATCAAAACTCGAATGTAATTAAACCTTATCCTGCAGCAAACAATTTTTTTCTTATATTCCACTTCAAGAGCAAAACCTTCTTCACTCTTGCCACATTCTAACATGAAGTTTTGTTTTGTTTACTTGCATTGGTCAGATGTCCCAGCAGTGTGTTCCAGTGAAGAGACTGGCTGTTCCAGAGCCCTGGATGTAATTCCATGGAGCTCTTCATCTTCTAACTGAACAATTGGGAGTGATAGCTTGTCCCAAGTTGACAGATAAATCAGTTTGAGGCCTGGGCAAGATAAAATTTGGCATATTCCTTATTTTTTCCTCTGCCTTGGTAATCCTGCACATCAGCTGCTGTTACACAGCCACATATGGTGTTCATTTTATTCATTTTTGGTGGATGCCATGAGCAGAATTTAATGAAATGTTGGAAAGAAAGTTGCAGGAAGATGAAGCAAACAGATTTCCCTGTTGGGATGCATCAGTAATTATTTCTTTTATGTTTGCTTTTGTGGGCTGTTTCTCTTTAGGGTGAGAGGTAAAAATAATAAGTTATTTAATAAATACTTTCGGCTCAGTTCCTCAGCTTTTCCATCAGGAGTAAAAAGCGTGAAAGTCTAACAGAGAAGGACTCTCTTGTGTATAATTAATAACAGGAATTATCCTTTAAGTGTTTTTAAATTCTCATGGATGCTGAAGATTTTAATTCTAACTGTTTCCAGCAGTGCCTGTTGAAGGCTGGCAGAGGCTGGAAGTGCTTGGAGCAGGTTATCAGCTGTTAATTTTTCAATTGCAGCTATTTTTGAATAATGCCTTCTATAAATGTGATTCATAACTGTTACCTTCTAAGTCAGGAAGCCAAACACGTGCTATGTAACTTTCTGTGCATTTCAGTGTCATTTACTCCGGTTTCTTAATTAGAATGTGATTTACATGAAGTTATTTTGTTCCTTTTTGCAATTACATAATATAGACCATAAGGTACTGCAGGCACATACATCTTTTTTTCAGCTTATCTTCTAGTTGACTTAATTTAGATTTTGAAATCACATTATTGTATTAATTAAAATATTTTCATCAAATGAGCTTTATTAGAAGTCTGGAATATGTCCTTATAAATTTAGAAGTCTACTGGAATTATTTTTTTTTTTTGCCTGCCCTGTCTAGTTTACAAAATGCCCTTTTTATCTATCATTTAGACTGATACAGAAACATACTTTTTGAACTAAAAGCTCAAGTTCATCCAGAAACACCGAAAATATAGTTATTATTGCTATTAGCTTGCTACTTTTTAGTTTTTAAAATGAAGCTGCAGAAGTCTAATTAATGCTTGTCATTATACAATGGCCTGTCAAGATTTAGATTTGCTTATCATTTACAATGACAGAGGTTTTACCACTGTCAGAAGTGTCAGTGGATGGACAGTGATCAACACAAATTGCAAGATCAAGGCTTTATTTGCCTTGTGTAGCAATTGTCAAGTTGTCTTCTTTTGATATAAGAATATAGATTATATTTTAAAAAGTGATTTTTAACTAGAGTTGCAGCTATTGCTCCTTATTTGTGTTTAACTTCAATTAAAAGGGTTATATACAGCTCTTAGTATAGTATACACTGCAAGCATTTCCATATAGTTAAATGAAGCTTGTAATTTATTCTGAAGCAGAATTTTATGAAGATTGTGTTTCTGAGAATTCAACATTTTTATGCCTCCAGATGATCCTTACACTGCTGGCACAACTGAATATTGGTGGCAGTTTATTTTGCCATTTTCAAATATAAAATCTACAAGAATCAGATGTTTAGGAATTGCGTGCCTGGGTTTTGAAACCAGGATATGCATGAGGGTGTCTACTTAGAATATGTTTAAAAAGGATTAGTGGCTCAAAAGTGGCTCAAATACTGACCTTCCTTATTTTACTGCTAAAATGAGGGACAAGTACATGGCAAGGGATGGACTGTAGATAGAAATTCTCATTTTGAGGAGTGCTGAAGGTTATTTCCAATGTAACTCTCTTCCCAAAGCACAGATACTTCACTCTTCTTTTTCCTTTGAAATTGTTGGTGTTTTTAACTTCCCTGGAATGTGTGCTGAATGTGGTATTTCAGCTCCTTAGTAAACAAGTCATTATTCATGTACAAGGAGGAGTTGGAATAATACTTCATCTCTTTCAGCTTCTAATCTGTGTGGGTTTATTATTTTGGTTTTTACTCAGCAGGATTAGCCAGAACCCACCTCGAAGTATTCTTGTTCTCAAGAAATTTGCCTTTAATATTAAAAAAAAAAAAGGTGAATCTATGTTCTGAGAGTGCAGAAATAATCCTTATTGTATGCAAAGTCATTGTGTCCATCAGTGTTTTATTGGGTTGATTTGAAGTTTCTTTGATTCTTAAGGCATTGCTGTTGGGAAAAATCCCCCTCATAGTTATTTTTGCTCCTCTGTCACCCTGTGCATTTCTGTGGCATATCCTGAGAGAGGTGGGAGAGGTGTTATCTGCTCCTGTTCCCTAGAACCTCTTACCTGAAATACTTTTCCATTTCTTGCATCCAGGCTTTGATCCCCAGAGGATTTTTGTGTGTCTGAAGGTGACACCCTGCAAGGTGCTGACAGGTTCTGGGCAGCTCCATTTTTCTCTTGTTCCAGAATTGCATAAAATAAATCTCAGCCTAACAATTCCCTGAACTTGCTCCCATTAAAAAATGTTACAAAATAATTATAAACATAGAAACAGGCTAAGCAGCAGAGTTTATTATATAGTGTATATACAGTTATTTTCATGTTCTTCCTTTGTGACAGGTTAGCTGATAGAATTTGTGATGTGCTGTAAATTTAGATTTTGGGTTGTTCCCACCTTGTTTGCAAACTTTACACAGATTAAATTTGAGGTTATTCCAAATATGTCAGTTTTATATCTTCCTTTTCTTTTGTCATCAGCTTTTGCAAATTCTATCTGCTGGATGTAATTTTATAGAGTGAAACTTCTCTGTTAAAACAAGTGATGTGGATGCAGCAGAAAACAATAGGTAGATTCCTCTGGGTTGGTGTTTTTCAGTTCTGCTCTGTGTATGTGCCATTGAGACAAATGCTGCACCATTACAGAAAGAATGGAGAAAAAACATGATTTAATTTATGATCTATTTCAAATAGTTTGATGCCTAGATATTGCTCAGAATTCCTTTTGATCTTGTTGAGAGAGCCTAAGTTGTGAACCTTCAAAACACAGTAAAAGCTCAATAAATTTTGTTGTGCAGCTTAGTTAAACTATATTTTATGGTGCTTTTAATGCAGTGTATGGCCAGGAGAAACACACAACTCTGGCAGTTGCCCGAAGACCCTGGGGAATATTGTGTTTTGTTAAATAGGAAAACTTCCTAAAGTACCAGTATATCAGTGAGAAAAAGTGGTATTTTTTACTGGTAGTTTATTTCTTTGTGTTCACAGAATCACAGAACGATTTTGGCTGGAAGGGACCTTAAAGCCCATCCAGCACCAGCCCTGCCATGGCAGGGACACCTTCCACTATCCCAGGGTGCTCCAAGCCCTGTCCAGCCTGACCTTGGGCACTGCCAGGGATCCAGGGGCAGCCACAGCTGCTCTGGGCACCCTGTGCCAGGGCCTCCCCACCCTCCCAGGGAAGAATTTCTTCCCAATATCCCATCCAAAGCTATTCTCTGTCAGTTTGAAACTGTTCCCTGTGTCTTCATTTCTTGTAAAGACTCTCTCTCCATCTTTCCTGTAGCTCCTTCAGACACAAAAGGCCACAATTAGGTCACTTCTCCAGGCTGAACAATCCCAGTTCTGCCAACCTTTCCTCCCAGCAGAGCTGCTCCATTCCTGTGATCATCCTGGTGCCTCCTCTGGTCTCTCTCCAGCAGCTCCACGTCCTTCCTGTGCTGGGACCTCCTGACCCGTGTGTTGGTGCCACCCAAACACATCTGCAGTGTCTGTAACTGCTGTCCCTGTGCAGCAGTATCCCTGATTTGCCTCTGAAAAGGAGCACTGAAAAGCTGAAGAGGGTTTTGAAGTGCAAGTGGCGGAGATGTTTTATACATTTTCCCGGGAAGCTGTATTGTTTCCTAATGGATCTGCAGTCGTTATGCCAACTGCACAGCAGGCTGTTGCATTAGAGGGTTTTACGTTCTGGCGCTCCCTGTGTGCTCTTGCCAGTTGTTGTTTCACTGAGCAGTTCTTTTAAGTGTTTTGTTCTGCCTCAGGTACCCAGGTGTGCCTGATGGAGCTGTAAAACTGATGCCTGCCCTTGTTTTCCTACAAGGCAGCAAAGCTCATCTCTAAGATTTCTGCAAAACCCAAGTCCTGTCAGCATCTCTTGATGCTGTGTAATGAGGAACAGCTTAGTTGTCAAGTTTATATAAAGTACTGATGATCTAATTGAGCTTGAGCTTCTTTGAACCCTTTGCAAAAACAGAATTTTGTTGTATATTATTAAACCTGGTACAAGGCCAGGTGTCACTTTCTTTTCAGAATATAAATGTATTATGTTACAAACATTTAAGGCTCGTGTTTTATTCAGTGCTGCACCGTTGTTCCGTGGCAGCAGAGGTTTTGCATGGTTTCTGTGGGTTTGGGTACTTGACAACAAATGTGCTGAGGGCAAGGTCTGTCAGTGTCAGGGGCTCTCCTGGAAGTCCATCAAGCAGCAAATCCCTGGAGGCCTGGAACTGCTCAAATACCTTGGACAGACATAAAGGAGCACAAATACCTTACCCTGACTTCTTGCTCAATATGCCTTGTCCAGGTTCCTTTTTTTCATAAATGGACTAGGAAAGGTAATAAACCACTGTAAAATATTTGCTAATGCAGCTATTTCTATTTTGGGAAGGGGGAGGACAAACGTTTGTCCCTGCTGCATCCCTTTCCTGGTTTCTGCAGAGGGTCTTTGACTTCAATTCCTTTATTTCCTGCCTGCACCCTGAGCTTCCCTGGCTCTGTGCTGGTGCTGTGCATATTTATAGTCACAGGCTGCAACTGCAGCTCCTGTTTTTAAACAACCCAGGCTCCATAATGGACATATAAAGTCTCAAGGGTTTTTATTGCTTCTGTCATCTCAAGTGCTTTTGAATCCTGATTACAGAGCAATAAAATGTGGTTGGTTGGGTTAATGTGACTGACAGGGACAGGGACTCTGTGTGAAAAGGCATTGAGTGAACAAATTCATTGATGCAAGGTCGTGAATTTATGGACATTCCGTAACTTTGGAGTATTGATTATATAAGTAAATGTGTAGCCTAAGATTGATGGAGAGAGTAAAAGACCTCATATATCATTGAAGGATTTGGGAGGTCTAATTGGGTTTTTATAATGAGCTTTCTGAAAGAAGCATTGATAAATAAGTTCAGTAAATTTTAATGAAGTCCTCAGCACTATCTATGAAGCTTGTTTTGTAATTTAAATCAATACATTAGAGTGGTAATTGTAGAACTTACTGTAGAATTAAATTTTTAATAATTCTTGCTTTCTTGGCTTTTATTCTACTTATGCAAATATTGACCTTTGAATTCTTACTGTTGCCTGTGTTTCATTGAGCCTCACTTTGAACGGGTGAGGGGATGTGTGTGTGTCATTAGGCTTTGGTTGTAATAATTAAAAGGGCAGTGTCAGACATAGGATCATTTGACATTTAACATGGCAAAATGAAAAGGAAATCAGTGGTAAAAGTCAGTGGGGTTAATTTTAGAACTGTCAGATTTGCAGAGCAGAGAATGCAAACTGGGCTGGGCAGCAGGTGTGTAAGTGATGCCTTTCCAGAACTTCCAAAATACAGTTTGTCCCAGTTCTGCACTCTTTGTGAGAGTGTAGGATTGCATTCATGCTGAGCTAATAAATGTTCTTAAAATTTTAAAGCTTGGATCTTGCAATCTGCTTTGTAGAAGGGATCAGTATCACGGTCAGTGAATGTTTATCTATTACATTATTCTATATGGAACAACGGTTGGGATCTGACCTTAATCTGTAGTTAATAGTATGGGCTTTAATGCTTATTTTTATTTGCAGTTCAGAGATCCTCTGAATAACTGAAGCCTCACATTATGCAGAGTTCTGCATTAATATTTAGTAAAGCGAGCTGTCCTTGATACAGGAGGTTTAGTAACCTAGAGAGACATGAGATGTGCTGATATGTGCACATATTATCCTCTCAGTTTCCAGATGTACTTTATGAAGTGGAAATTATTTGCTGGAGCTCAGCATTGAAATTTCAGTTTGATAGCACGATAAGTCTCCTGAAGTTTTACACAAAAAATATTCTGTCACATAAATAGTTGATATAATTTAAATTATGCTTGTTGTGGCTGCATGTAAGGACAGAGCTATGAACACCCCCTGAAGCATTCACTGGATGCTTGTGAGAGAAAGTGGCCAGTTAAATGGATCATACAAAAAGAATTTCTCATTGCAGACATCTCTTGTAGCAATAATTAAGAGCCCAAGTGAGAAGATGCAATCCCTAGTTCCTAGGAAGCTCGGAGAATGGCTTCATGCCCTGTGCTTGTGTAAAACATGAACACACCCTGTGAAATAATTTATGTGATTTCCAATGGCACACATTGCTGACCCTGTAAGGAAAAGCCCATAGCACCATTCCTCAGCAAACGGTTATGCAGGGTTTAATGATGAGGAGATGATTTATTTTCATCCCCTCCCCTCTTGTTTTAGGATATAGTTATCAGTGGAGCAGAAAATTATATATTTAAAGCTTATTCTCCTCAGGTAAGCCCTTTTCACTTAGAGTGGGACTTTTCCTGCTGTGCTGTCATGTGCACAAAAAGCTCAGGGGGGTGTGTGTGTTGTGGTAGGAGAAACTCACTCATTGAGCCAAGTCCTGTCTGTGGCTCCCAGTGAGTTTTAGGGTGAATGAATCTTTCCAAGGAGGTTGTTCTGTTGTACGCAGTTAGTTGAATTAAGAGGGTCTCAGAAATCAGAGGGCTGATGGGAACAAGGATGATCTTGCTTGAGAAAATCAAGAGATATTTTCTCCTGTGTTAGCTGTAAAATTGGTAAGAAAATGGTGAAGTTGCTTTTCAGGTTGTGGTTTTCTCTTTTTTCCCCTTCCTCTCTTAGGTCATATTCTGAAAAAATAGAAGCCTTAATTCAAGCTCTTGTTGCACAGGCAAGTTATTTATCCCCAGGTTGAGGCTTAAAACCAGAATAATTCCTTCTTCTGTGGTGTCTCTTTCTGCAGTCAGGCATTCATTCTGCCCTGATGGCGAGATGCAGGGTAACAGATGCAATCTTTGGAGCAACCAGCCACAGCTTTTGTGTTAACCAGTCATCAGGAAATATCACTGAATTACCGGAGTACAAAACGCATCTGTTGGAAATAAGTTTCAATCCTTTGTGAAACAGGATGGGAAAAAACATGCCTGGGCTGGGGATTGGCTCTGGACACAGCTGTGCTGCACAAGGAGTGTGGGCCATGTGAATGAGCTCTTTTCAGAAACCCCAGCAGACCCAGAGTTGGGTCCATTGGCTTTTCACCAGCTGTTCTGGTTCCCTGACTGCTGGGTGAGAGAATTCTGGGCTCTGGGGTTTCTCTCAGCTGAGATCTGCCCCTCTGCAGATTGGGCGTGTGTGACTTCACAACATCTGAAACTTGCAGGTTTTGTTGCTTGTAATTCCTGATTTAGCCTTGACTTGTCTGTGTGTGTTGCCTCCTTATTTTTGCAGGAACACCATCTTAATTTCTGCATTCCAAAGGAAAACATGAAGCTACAAATCTACCCTTTCACATTTGCCTAGCCCCCAGCTCTGATATTTTATTAATTTGCTTTAATGGCAGAAGCCATGTTGCCATGAGAATGCTTTTGAAGGCTGCTCTCAGGAGCTGATGTCCCACTGAGATTTCCAGCAGCCTGTCTTAATTCTGGCATGTCCCTAGTGAAGAGCTGCCAGCCTGATCCCTCCTCCCACCTCACACTCTCTGCAAAGGCACCACAGGCCTCCCTTACCTGTTCTTCACAGCACCAGAACTTGGCAAAGCCTTGGTGTGGCACCTGAAACAAGATAATGAGTCCTGGATTAGTTAACACAGGATAAAAACATCACTTACTTTTGGCACTCTTAGCCATGAAGCCTTCAAAAATTTCAGACTGAAAATAGAAAAAAACCAGTTAAATATTTCTGCTCTTGCACATTTTGGACTTTGGTTTTAGGAGAGGTAGAGCACTGGTTATTATTTAACGTGTAGTACCTGCGTAATGGTTCTAAAATTAGTCGATTTTAAAATGGTTTTAAGTGCAAATCACTTTCAAGTCGAGTTGGGATATGAAAACCTCTCTCTGTAGATTTTTTTTGTTATTTTGTGAGATCAGTTTCCACAAAAATTCTGTTGAGCAATGTAGAATATTAAAGCTTGCTCAGCTTCAAAACAGAGGTGTCCAAAATGGTTTCTCTGTTGATGGGAGACTTCAGGCTTTCTCTAAAATAATGCACTAAACCAAGGTGGTACTCAAAATTCTGTGTTTCCAGATTAGTTTTATGAAAAGCGCCAGTTGTGAAGATGGTGGGTGATTTTAGGGTTAAAAAAATTGCATGATGTCTCTTGAGGAGAAACCAAGATTTCTGATAGCACAAGTTTTTATTTATAGATTGCTGATGTGTTTACAAGACAGAAATTTATCAGCAATCCAGATATTCTAGTTTTGCTAATTAACATGTGTCTGCACACCCCTGGGCTGTCTCTTGACACTTGGACCTGCAGATCGTAACATGCTTATGGTATTCAAACCAAAAATGTGTCAGGCTTTCCTAAGTGTTGTTTTTAGACAATGCTCTGCATTTCTGTCATTGATTTAAGGCTCTCCAAAACACTAAAAATGGAATTGCTTTGGGTCTTATTTGTATGGCAGACAACTAGTGTCTCCACCTGTAAGACGGGGATATTTAGCAGTGCTTGGGTTGCACAGACTGTGTCAGGATCACGGAGATGAATGTGAGATAAATGTGAGACAGGACTTGTTTTGTTTTTCATTGCTGTGGTACAAAGTCTTGTGCAAAGATGTATTTATGCTTCCCGAGCTCCTGGTCCTGAGGAGTGTGAATATTAAAGGGATGAGTCAGAATAAGAACAGAACCCTGCAATTCTGACCTCTGATGCAGTGATCTCCCTGTACAGTGTTGCTTGAGCAGAGTTTCTCCCCTGTTTGCCCTTACTCTTGATTCTGCAGAGTAAGGGATGGGTTTTTGGCTAGTGGGAAGCTATAGTTTTTCAAGCAGGATATTGTAGAGGAGATCACCTAAAAGCAATTTTGTCTTTCACTGAGGAGTTATTTTTATAACTTATTACATCTGAAGAAAGAATGATGTTTTCTTACTCTTCCATTTGGTTTTCTGATGGGGGAGGAGTGTATTCTCATCTAAACCTCTTCTGCCTTCTCGAGCACACTCCGTCACTCAAGGGTTGTTTAAATGAGAATAAATGTGTCCTGGGTACCTTTCTCAATCTCTGCTTGCTCCCAAGTCATCTGTTCCCAGGATCATCCATGTGGCTGGCACCAATCCAGTGATGAGTATCTGTAAACTGCAATAACCCTGCCTGTGCCAGACCCAAGCTTGTCTGTGCTCCAGTGTTGTCATTTCATCACTCGCTTGGCAGGTGTGAGTTTAAATCCTGATTTCAGAGTTAATATATATTATGTATTTAGGTTGGGAAGTCAGCGAGTTGCTTCCTCTCTTTTAGTTCATTGCAGGATTTAACTTGAGAAACCCATACGAGCCTGAGATTTTTTGGATATTGTTATGGGTACTGATGGTATCTACTCTGGCTTTGTAAAATCCCTCTTTGCAGCTGACAGGTTGTAAGGGCTGAAGTAGTGAGCACATGTTGATTTGGAGTGAGATTTGTACTATATTCCTGCAATTCCAAATCCTCCTCCTAAACCACAGCACTGTTTTTTGGGTCATGGTTAACACGGTAAAATTTTATCCAGTCATGCTCACAGAATCTCGTTATCATAGCTGAATTCTGCTTCTGAAGAAGAAATGCTTTGAAAGCTTGTTGCAGATGGTGTTCCATCTTTGCAGATAATAAGATTAAAATGTGTGACGAGGCATCTCCAGAACAAACCCGGGATGGTGTTGGGATCCTGTCACAACCTTTGTGGAAGTGACAAATAGTGCAGGGAATTGATGTCTTGGCGAGTTTGATTCTGGGGGAAGCTTGGTACAGCTGTGTCTTAAAAAGCCTGGGATAACTATTTATAGGAACTAATTTCTGCAGATAGCAACAAATCCAGCATGCTATCACCATCCTTGGGATGTTTCCTTATTTGAAACTGACGGAATGAAAGGGAGATATATTAAAAATGCAGCATCCAGCAGAGCTAAACCCTGAGTTCACGAAGTAGTTTGGCTTCCTGACTTCACTTCTTTCATCCAGGAACACCCTTTGGCCTCGATTGGAGTCAGATTTTTTTCTGGTTTAGCAGCTCTCAAGCTGGAGGGAGAGCACGTAATTTCCCCTGGAGATGAGCCTGGTGCCAGGCTGCTTTTGAGCAGGGCAGAGAGTTCCCCTGCGGTGCCCAGGCAGCGAAACTCGTGTGGGCTCGTTCTCCTCTCTCCCAGCCCGCCCAGGAATCTGGGCCTGGCAAGAAGGGACCTGCCCTGAGCTTGCACCATCACCAAAGGGATTCCTGTGAGCACAGGAGGAGAGAGGAGCAGCAAAGAGGGAAGGGAAAGCAGGAGGAGCCTTGGGAAAGGAGAGTGCCATGAGCAGGGAGCTGGGGACCTGCCTGGGCATCCTCGGGGTGACAGGAGTGGCTCTGGGGTGTGCCTTTGCACTTCCATGGCTTCTGTGTTGCTGGAACACCTGGAGAAGGAATGGATTCCAAGAAACTGAACCTTCCACATGATGCTGCTTTGCATCTATTTGAAAAGCTTCAGTTTTGTATTTCACCCCTATTTTTCACTATCGGGGTTTTATCTGACGTGAAGCGTTTCCTCTAGTCCTTGCTGAGTCTGTAGGAAGGTTGTTTTGTGGGGTTTTTTTCAGTTACTAATTTTTTTTTTATTAGCAAGACGGGAAATGTGGCTTGCACTATTTAATTTCATTAGTCTTGTATGCTAGAATTTCCATCAAAAATGAAACTACTAACAGAGTCTTTGGCTTCTATTATTTTGCCTTGCCACTGTCAGTCACTTTCACATAAATGAAAAGCCTTCCAGAAATTTATTCTGAAACAATTTTTTAATTCTTTTAATATGAACTGCATTCATTTAATTTTACACTTAGAAACCACCTTATAATGAATTCCATGCAACCTCTATCTTTTCCCTTAATTCACTGTCAGATTAATTTTCCTTTATTACACTCAAATCACACTCTGAACTGCAACAGTCAGCTGGTCTGGGCTAAAAATAACCCCTTCCTTGTATACTGTGGCGTTACAGCCTTTTATTTACAGATACATTATAAGGAAGCATAACTTCTGTGACGTGTAAGGAAAACTCTGACACCCTCTGTGTACATAGTGGAATATGTTTGAACATGTTACATGGGGACTGCTCTGCCAGGGGACAGAAAAGTTCACTTTTTAGCGCTCTGTGGTAGTTTGACCACTGTTGCCCCCAGCCCTCAGGTACTTTGTTTGTATTCCTTGAGGACTGGATAAAAATGTGGAAAATGAGCGTTATACTTCCAGCCTGTTTGGTTTCTCTTATGTGCTTGAAACGTTTGGGAACTGACTTTGGGGCTGTGCTGTTTTTAGGTTGTCAGGAGAATTCCTCATCCCCCGTGGTCTGAGTGGTAAGATTTCGGATGCCCTGCACAGGAGGATGTGGAGCACTCCAGCTGCCCCAGAGGTTAATTATTGCTCTTTAGAAATAATTAACTCAGGGCTGTTGGTGCTGCCAGCCCCATCCTGGCACCAGAGGAGCTGTCCCTGGCTTCTCTGCCCCAGCACTGTCTGTGACATCCTCTGCTTCCTCCTCAGAAATTCCACTGGGTTATTTGCAGGGTTTCGTTGCCACTCATGAAATGGCAATAGGAATTAAAAAGATGATTTCAAACACCTCATTTCCTTCCTCTTAACGCTCTCAGGGGAGTTGGTTGTTGGAAATCATTAAGTGTTTGATGGAACTAAACACTCTGAATATTGTTTGAATACTCCTGCCTGCTTTTTTCTCCTCATGTAAATGTTTTCCTTCCTTTCCTTTTTGTCAGTTATCCTGCAAGCAGATTACTCAAATTTTGTAAAGATTTCTTATCCTGAGTTTAATAGTGATGGTAACAAAAGCTATACATACCCTGAACCTGGTCTTTGTGATCATATTAAAAAGTTTGGGGTGGGGGAAAGATTTTACTTACCAAAAAAAACCCAACAAACCAACCAAATAACAAACCCTCAAAAGAATCATTTTAAGAAACTGAAAGAAAAACAGTGCTTTCACATTGGTGTGAATGGAGGAAATTGGGTTTTATTTCTGTATTATCACTCTGCTTGTGGAAGTGTTCTAAGGGTTTGTTCCTGCTGTGAGTTATTTATATAGGCTCAGGTGAAAGGCAGTTAGAGATTAAAAAATAAATATTGTTGAAACTCACTTTATCCTCAGATTATTTCAGAAATGTTGCATTCTCATTTATACTCAATAATAAACCATATTTAGACAGAATATTCCACAACTGAAGTTTTTATTCAGTGCTCAAATTTAGGGAATAAATTGTCTTTACCCATTGGCTTTAAAGCCAAGTTTAAGTGCTGTCATCTCTTACTTTTACTTTTCAGAGCTTATTTATATTTGAATTATGGTGCAATTATAGCATTTAAGACTAAAATATGGTGAGGGGGTAGAAGTAGATGATCTTTATGGTCTCTTAAACCCCAAACCATTCTGTGGTTCTATGATTTATTCAAAATCTTGAATAAATGTAGTCAAACTCCAGTCACATTAAAAGGGACCTTTGTATTTTCCCCCAGATATTGTAGGTTCTAATATTCTGAAATATATCAATTTATTTCTTGATTCTTTGTTTTAATTTTAAATAGCAATAAAGCCTCAAAATGTTTATAGGTGAAGCGAAGCTTCCTTTGTATTTGATTTTGGTGATGAAGCTTCCTTTGTATTTGATTTTGGTTTTTTTGTCAGTGGAATACTAAGGCATTATGTTGCAATATAAATACATTTATGTGTAAATTTATTTTAAATTTTAACTCATTTCCTTTCCTCAATCTAAATGTAGCAAAAGTTTAGAATGAGTGATGCCAAAACCAGTGCTCTCTTCCTTGAATGGCCAGGCCAGGGAGGCTGAGGTGTAGCCCCACAAACCAACCAGGTGTCACATGTTTGATGTATTTTATTGTCAATCTTGTCATTTCCCCACAAAATTAATTAGTCTTTAAACTCCTATAAAAAAGAAAATTTCTAAAAATAGCTATAGTGCTCATCCCCTTGACTGCATTTTGTTGAGTATTAGGTATCTCTCCTGGCTGCTCTGTATGATGCTTATTTTTAGGGCCTCTATTAATATCTTCAAAAATATGATGTAAGAAGACTTGAGACAGTGTTAAATTGGAAAACTTAATTACTGTCTTTGTAGTTTTCACTGTTAAATATGAGTAGAAATCAAACCAGTGTTTAATACAGGAAGTTTTAAAGGGGAGAAGCTGAAGTATGTGACAGCATTTTTGGTATTTAAAAAAGCACAAATTTAAATGAGGGGAAGGTGTTGGTGCTCCCTGGCGCTTCACTTATGGGTGTATTTCGCATTATTTGGTCATTTCTGTAGGAATCTGCATGGTCAGAGTTATTTCAGTTGTCAAATATTGATGAACTAAACACAATAAATGGGGAGGTTTGCAGGCAGGCAGGCTCTGTGGTGCTCTCTGCACATGCAGGATAAAGGTTCTGTAACTATGGTTATTCTCAGCTGTGTCTCCTTGACAGTGTTGCAAAACCCCAAGTCTCTTAGATGATGTGCTTGAGATTTTTTCACCACATTCTGCTGTCCTAAAAAGAAGAAAAAAAAAAAAAAAGAGCTAATGGGGAGCTTACTAGCCTCTAATTGTTTTAAACAGAAATTCTGAAAGTTTTGCTCTCTCATCAGCAGCAATTTGAGAACGATAAATCACCTTTCTGGCGGCAGCACCTTCATTTCCATCCTGTGGTTTTCTGCTTTTGTTATGGTGGAACTGGCTGACAGATCCTGAAGATTCATTTTCACTGAATATTGAGGGCAGCTGCTGTACATTTAAAATCCAGTCTGTTCTTTCAGCACTTTTATTTTCTGCCCTGCACCTTTTCCACTCACAGGGCTGCCAGTGACATTTTTATCTCAGAAGTGCTTGGGTCTGGTGCCAGTGATTGTGTGTTAATTTGAGGACAAATGAGCATAAACTTGTTGTTAATAAGTTTAGGATGGAAATTGCTGATCTTCTGGCTGCTGTGGAGCAGTTGTCCAGGAATAGCTTTGTGAAGAGATTAGCAGACCAAGAAACCAAGTGATTTCAATATGACCTTCCAAAAAAAATGGTCATGGCTGCCAGCAGGAGCAAGGACCTGGATTCAATTACCCTTGGAGGTTCCTTTCAGTCCCCTGGTCCTAATTAAGCAGGATTTTTGTTCTGTTCAGCTAATAAGTTAATACTGATTTTGTAAGTGCTGATGATATGAGATAGAAAAAAAGAAATTAAAATCCTATTATTCTAATGTATAGAAGCTGCTATATTTGTGAAAATACAAAAATATATTACCAGACTTTGTATATTTTACCTCTTTAGGCTGTCACAGTGTCAAGCTCTGTTTTGGAGGGTTTGTTGGTTGTTTTTTTTTTATATGATGCATTTCAGTAATCTCCTTGTAATCCTATGATAAACTGCTTAGTTTGATGGAGAATGTCAGATATTATTAGTAAAAGAGTTGGCCCCTGTGAAATCAGCATCATTTTATGATATGCTTTCAAAGGATGTACCCTTCAGAGCTGTGTGGCTATCCTTGCATTAACCTAATCAACCTCTTTGTGAGAAAAGAGGTATGTCCTGGATTAAATTCTTAAAATCAGGCCATTGGGAACAATACTGGACAATCTGTATGATTTTAGGATGTTTACTCCTTTTATGTGCATTCTGCTTTCTGATAAACCTTTCTTGGTTAGTAATTTTGCTTTTTCTTCTGCTGTTGTCTTGCTATGTAGACTTTTTCTGGAAGGATTGCACTGGTTATTAAAAGAAATTAACAGTCTTGTAGGCAGGTAAAAGCTGCATATATTTGTCTCTTTCCTGATTGCCTTCAGGTCTTCTAAGCAAGAAAAGTACTTCCCCTCATTTGTAGGACAATTTGGGGCATAAATGTGTCATAAGCTTGTTAAAAACACGTACAGAAGGTGTTGAAAGTCCCTATTTGAAGTTATTTCATATTCATTAGAATACAGCATGCTTCTTAATTCAGCTTTGATGTTTTCTTGCTGATTTTTTTCCAGTCCTTTCATTTTCATATGATAAATAGACCTAAAATGAGCATATCCCCCAAGGTATAAAGAAAGGAGTGCTGTTGTTGCTAAATTATAGATGTGAGGGGAGGGAGGAGAGTGGTTGTTTGAAGATCCTCTTATTTGTGCAAGAAACACAGATGGGATTTAAACAGTTTGCTGGAACTTCCCTCCCAGTCTTATTTCCTTACTTCAAGGAATAAATATATTTTTTTAAAAGCTCTGAATTTAGGGAGGTGCAGACACTCCCATCCTTTAGATAGTTTGCTGTTTTTAAAATATTCAGGTGTTGTAGTGTTTAGAAAATAAAATCCCTGTATCTTCAGCACTGAAAGGGAGGTCTCAGGAAGAAAAAAAAAAAAATAAAAGTGAACTACCTGGATACAAACTGGTTTCCTTGGCTGAGTTTATAAATTGCACACCTTGTTGGCTTCAGGCAAGGTATTGAATTTTACTTACCTGCAGTAAAGTGTCTGCAGTAATGGAAGCTTTGGCAGCAATTTGCAGCAGAGCTCCAGCATCACTTGTAAAGGTGCTCAAGTTCTCCAGTGAGGGAGGGGGGTTGAGTGCTTACCTTGGGTGCTTACCCTGTACTTCAGGTATTTTACAGAAACTGAACCTGAATGTGGATTTAACCCCATTACAGCACTGAGCCTTTGCTTTCAGTAGCTGAGGTAGATTGATTCCAAGGTTGCCCTATTTTTAGGTTTATAAGCCTAATGAGTGAAGTCCTAGAGAATCTCAAGCTTTATGTAACCCTGATGTTTGGCTCTGTTTGTGGGGCTCCTGGGAATATGCCTGGTGCTTTTTATAAGCAGCTTGCCTCCCTGTAATGGATAGCTGAGATAAATCTTGTTCCTAGAGCGAGCCTGATATTGATGATGACACGAGTGTATGAACAAGAGCTCAACTAAAAATCCATTTTAATTTCAGGCCCCATTAGTGATGCAGAGAGAAATCATTATTTGTTAAACAGAAAATAAGGACTGATACCTCTCTGAACTGTTTGTTTCAAACCCAAAAGTCAGTGTAATAAAATACAAACATGTTGATTGATCTCATTCTTTTCATTATTTCTTTAGCTGTTTGAAGAATGAACTGGGAAAAAAAATGATTGAGGTGAACATAAGAAAATGTACTGTGACATGAGATGGGGAGGTCAGAGTGGATTTGTTTCTTTTTCAAGCTACTTGTGTAGTTGCATAATTGTAGTTGTGTTTGGAGGTTAAAATAAGTACTAATCCTCAACTAGTCAGAAAGTGTTAAGTGATCTAAAAGAATTGTTTAAAGTTTTTAATGTTCTGCAAAGATTTATTCCTTGCCTAATTGAAGACATCTGTGTTATTTAAGATTGTGTTGCCTCTTTAAAATCAGCATTATGTGCAGTAGAGATTTCTCTTGTCCCATATGGCTTTTCTGGGAAACATTGACCAAATCTTTGGTCTCAGTGTTTTGTTTTTTAATTACTGCCATACTTGTTTAATTAAAAAAAGTTTAGCATTGACTTTCCAGGCTATTGAGATAAAATGGAAGCATTTTATCTGGGGTAAGTGTTTCTCATTGCTTGGAACAGATCTTAACTAACAGAATCCAAAATACTTGAATCCAAACACTTTTTTGGCCTAGCAGAAGTCCTCCAAATGGGAACAGTCTTAATGGCAGCAGGACATTTCAGGAAGGCAAGTTCCCATGAAGGTGCATTGGATCACATGACTGACCCCCAGTTTTCCCTTATATCTCATTTTTTTCCTTGAGAGAAACCTTTCAGGAGACACAATCCTCTCTCTCTCTAAATTCAGTTCTCATTGACTTCCAGAACATTTGGTTTCTACGAGGTTCACACTGACAGCTCTTCATGCACTGCTGAATTCCTGGTACTGAACTCCAGCGTGCAAGAAACTGAACCCTGCAGGATCCAGCAGATGGATTTGGGGTGTCCCTAACAGCAAGGTGACAAGAAGTCCCATTCTTATGTGGATTTCCTCGTTGGCTGAGAGTTTGGGAACACATGGAATCAATTCCATGCTGTCTTCATTGAGCCTCAGGGAGGTGTTGCAGTGACTGCAAACAGTACCCAGGGTTTAAACTTCTGCAGCCAATAAATTCAGGGTGACACAGGGCTTGGCAGCCAAGTCTTCGTGCAGTCTCTCAAGTGGGTTTTAAAACTTAAACCGAGTTCCTCCCCTCTGCAGAAACAAATACAATGCTTCCTGAGCTTGCTACTTCAAAGATATTGAATCTGGTATTGCTCACTTAAAAATGTCCTAAAAGGTGTATTTTGCTCAGGTTCCTTGGTTGCAGAGTCACAATCAATCATGGTAGCAACTGACAATATTCAGATGTAATAATTCCCCCTGATACATTTTTTCTAGCACAATTAAGACCTTTCTTTGAAGACATAAGTATGAAAATCTGGAAACAGCAGGATGCTGTCACGTGTACTTTTTTAATTGCAGGCAGTTTTTTCTTTTTTTCTTTTTTTTTTTTTTTTTTCTTGAAAAGAAAATAATTGCTGTCTTTTTCATGTAGTTCTGTTGTCAAGAATATGGTCTATGTCCTTATGGGTACATCAGGCAGTGGTGCTGTCTTACGAATGTTTTTGTAGGTTTTTTTATGCTTGAATTACAACTATATATTTTTCATCCCCCAATGTCTCTTAAGTGTAAATGTTGTGGTGAAAGTAATGGGAACAGGGACAAAAACAAACAAGACAATTACATTGCTTGCAGCTACATCAGGCCGTGTCATGCTTGGCTGGAATGTCAATAACACATAAAGTAACATGTAATGACACTTTTTATGTGTGCAAGTTGTGTAGAAATCCATGTGGAATGAGAATAAATCTTTCCGCTGTTGGTGCTGCAGTAT
Source organism: Hylia prasina (assembly GCA_013397195.1). Taxonomy (NCBI): domain Eukaryota; kingdom Metazoa; phylum Chordata; class Aves; order Passeriformes; family Sylviidae; genus Hylia; species Hylia prasina. The sequence continues at coordinate 630,376 of VYXD01000740.1, forward strand.
CATTGCCTCGGCCTTCTGATAGTTCTGGCTCTGTCAGTGTTCAAAGAAATCACTTTTCTGAGCTGGCTGAACCAGTGTGATTGTGCTCTGGGGATATTGCTAAGTTTAATTTTGGCAGCTCTTGCAAGTGCTGAGTGTGGGGCTGTTTAGAGCAGCTTATGGCTTTAGAGCAGCTTAAGCCCGTGGCTTATGGGTGACACCCTACCCTGGTTCTCACTAATGACAGAAATCTAGACATCAAAACAGAGGCCAATAATGAGGATAAAAGGCAGCATTTGTGAGCTGAGAGGTGGGGCTGCCCCAAAGCAGGCAGGTGCCCTGCCAGTGGTGTCTGACCCTGATGCCCAGGGGGTTCTCAACCTTTTCCTTAATCCAGATGTTGGTGAAGATAATGCACCACAGCATTCTAAAATCAGCTGCAGCCACATGAACTCAGCACTTTATCCAGACATTAAATTTTCTGGCATTTTTAGACATTTGATGCGCTGACACAGGCAGTGCTGATACACACTGGTAAGGGAGATGGTGAATGATCTGAGATTACAACTGAACTGTTATTGTGCTCTTGCCATCATCTCTAATTAACAGATAAGCCAGTAGTAGGGGCAGCACTGTCAGCAGAAGCTCAAGATGAAGCTTTTATCTAACTCTTTGCATTATTTGGGAACATCAGTCCACGGTAGAGCTGCAGTGGGCGGTAATGAAAGTAGAACATGACATTTCTTTCCTTTCCCCATGTAATAATCTGACCTTTTGCATCACTCTGCTTTAAAGCAGCTGAGTATTTTGAGAGTAAACTGTTTTCCCCCACCCCCACCTTTCACTTTTCCAAGTGAAATGGAACAGAAATGCAGATAAGTGGAGGTGGAAGGGACTTCTGGAGTCGTTTGGTCAAACTCTACCTTGGATCAGCTTTGAAGTTTTGTTGGTTTGCTCGAGCTTTTGTCTGGTTGGAGCTGGGATATCCCCAGGTGCAGAGCATCCCTGTTCTGGTGTTTGACCTCCTCTGTCAGGAAATTATTTTTGTAGTGTCTTGTTGCAATTTCCCCTCCTGCATCTTGTGCACCTGAGTCATTTTGCTGGCAGACACTGACCCCGTCTAAACCTATCTCCCTCCCAGAACAACCAGTCTGGCACTGAGGGTTACTGGTGGTCCCATGGGCTGAGCTGGGCCTGGAATTGATGCAGGGCCTCTCTTTTGTTCATTAAAAAGTTCATTATCGCAGGCCTGGGATGTGCTTGTGTCCTGATGGGTGTGAAAGCACAGGGCCCAGTCCTGAGGAAATGGTTTGTACAAGGATGGGTTCAAGGGGCATGATTGGGATCTTTATTGCCTCTCCAGACACGGATATATGGCCAAGTAAGCAGCCAATATTATTTCCTGTATGATGTGCCTGGGGAAGAAAAAAAAACCACTCCAGAAAGATCTGTTAGTCCTACCCATGTTTATTTTTCTATATAAACAAGTTTTATCTCTGTCTATCCATCTAACTCTCTATCCAAACACATTTTTGCATTCCTCGTGACCTTTCTGATTTCTTTGTTCCTGGTGTTTTCATTTTTTTTTTTCTCATAAAAGCCTTATTTTGATTTTTTTATTCTTTGTTGTGTGAAAGGAGGATTTTTTTTTTTTTCTGTAGCTCTCTCTGGCTTTCTAATGGCAAAAATCAAGAATAGTAATTTTATTAAAGAGAATTGTAGTTCGCTTGTAAACTTTTGTGGCTTCTACTTGTGTCTTGTATGTCCAGTGAGCTGTGAGTTTCCTTGCAACCCAAGCAGGGATATAGCAATGTCCTGTGTGTTCCCCACCACCACCACAATTCCTGCTTGTGTTGCATTATTAGTCCCAAGGAAAATTCAGAGTTTGTGGGGTTTTTGGTGCTGGCCCAGGAATTTTGTTGGGCTGTTGAGAAGAACATGATATCCCTTGGCCACTTGTTTCCAGTTGAAATGAAGCAGTGGGGTCTAGCTAGAAATGTATTTTCCATATGAAAGAAAGAATTTTTTAGGAGGTAGAATAAGCAAACTGTTAAAAAATGACAGAGCTGTTACAAAGGTGTCAGATTTCTGGTTTAGCATGAGAATTTCGTTGTCTGAAAATTTTAGGCAAAAGATTTAGTAAATCTGTGGCCTCTCTGTCTTAGACCCGTGAAAGAATTGTGTTGGCAGTGTCTCCTTTTGCCTTAGCATCGTTTTCTGTGCAGTTGAACAGAAAATATCCTGGGAGATGTATTGAGCCAGGCTGCAGCTTTGGGCTCCTCTTTGAGAATCCAGCTGTGGATTCTCAATTCTGTCACAGCCACACCTGGATTTCTGGAACCTTCTCTGTGCAGCCTGTTCTGAACACACCCCCTCGTAGCTGCTCACTTGTACACTGAATTTCAGGGTGCAAAAGTCCTTTTGCATTCAGCATCAGAATTTCTCTCCTGCAATGCACGAGTTGGGGAAGACAAAGGAGCTCTCACTGCCTCTAACTCAGATGAGTCATGGCTCAGTATGTGGGTTCAAAATGCTTGGTAGAGATGCTGTCTTTGGTGGATCCATTAAAAATACAGGTTTATGACTAAAATTTTATTCAGTCATCTCCAAGAAATGGCAGAATTTTCAGATGCAATTAGAGCACAAGCTCATTTTCTTTTGTTCATGTTTGTTTCTTGGAAATGGATCAAGATTTCGATAAATTCACTTCTCTCCCTTCTCTCTTGTGTTTTTTTCTGAAGAGTTTCATTTCGTCCACTCACCTCAGACCTCGTAGTGCACAGTGTCAGCTGGGATTTTTTGATGCCCTGAATAATCAATACAAACTGCATTTGCTAAATTATTTCTTCAATGAAATTAGATGCACATTCTTTCCATCTCTTGAACACAAGCTTGGGGCAATACATTGAAGCTGAAATTGGTAGGAACTGCAAGTAATGAAACTGCTGTTCACACTTTTCAGGTAGGAGGTACTTAAGAAAAAATTTTTTTATGGTTAAAAATCTGTGGTTAAAAGTTTTGGCTGGTTTTGGGGGGGTTTTTTGGTTTTTTTGTTTTGTTTGTTTGGTTGGGGTTGTTTTTTACCTAGAGAGTAGCAAAATATTTCCTTAAGAGAAAGAAAATTTTTCTCTCTGGTCTTCCCCAGCTCTTTAATCATGTTTGGTAAGGAACGTTGCCCAAATTACCCTGAAATATTAAGCTGACTCAAAATTAATACTGCATAAAACTGAACAGCCATTTTTATTGTCTTTCAAAGCATTGCAAGGGGCTGCCCAGGGAGGTGGTGGAGTCCCTGGAGGTGTCCAGGGAAGGCCTGGATGTGGCACTCAGTGCTCTGGGCTGGGTGACAAGGTTGGGACCAGTCACAGGTTGGGCTCTGTGACCTCGGAGGGCTTTTCCACCCTCAGTGGTTCTGTGATCCTGGTGGTGCTTTCAGTGCTGAGATGTGGTTTTGCCCATTCACAGCTGCTTTTCTCCTTTAAAAAAAAAATTATTGTAGCAGCAATTGTTTGCCTCCTTACATTCAACCGGAATAATTCCATTTTGTGTCCAGTAGGAGTTTGTGTAAGGAAGCTTTGGCTTATTAAGTATTCACAGGGATTATCCATTGTTATTAATTTANTATCCATTGTTATTAATTTATTAATATTAATAATTAATTGAATTTCATAATAATTAAACTAGCAGTGTCTTAGCTATCCTGTGATCAATCTGCCAGCACTTAAACTTTCTCCTGCTGGATTTTTCTTTTAGTACATTCTAACTAATTTAGGATTAATTGACAGTGAAAAAATGGTTTTTCTGTAGCTTAGGAGATGACTTTGCACATGTATGTGTGTCTTCCTGGTGCCACCCTGTCCATTTCTTTATATATCTAGGCAACTCTAGATGTGAAGTGTGAAGCTGGCTTTTTTTTTTTTTTTAATTTTAAAAATACACAATGCTGTGGCTTCTGTATTCTGCAAAGATGACTTTTCAGTCCACCATCAGATTGGAAGCTTCTTTTGGTTTCATTTTTGAAAATATAAAGTAGAGAGAAAAAAATCTTCTTAAGAAGCAGAGTAGATTGTGTGATGGGATAACTTAGAGAAATAATGACCACTGGGGATGTAGTTGAAGTTAGTATTGGAATTGGATGTACTGGAGGATAATATTGTCTGGCATCAAACCTACCAGTAGAATTTTGGCCAAGCTCTCTGCCTGTTTGTCAGCACATTTTTGCTGCATGTTGACTGTGACCAAACTGCCCTGTATAAATCCCCAAAAGATTCTTTATCATGGAGTACAAATACTCCTCAGTATTAAAGATAGGCATATTCAGAAACTATATCCTCTTGATTCTTGTTATACTGAGCTAAAAGCCTTGGCAGAACCATTTCTAGAAAATTCCCATTACTGGGTTTCGGATATGGACTTGCTGCTCACTTACAGCTCTCTTTAATGACAAACACTACTTGGAAATGCCTTAATTGGATTGTCTGCTTAATAGCATTAGACTGTTGTGCTGGTTTAGCTGAGCTCTAATGGCCCTTTGCTGGTTAAGAGATCAGTAAAGCAGCAGAATGCAAAGAGAAACTTTAGATTTGAGAGAAGAGTCTTTGCTCCTTTGAGAACTGCTGCCCCTAAAAGAAAAGGAGGGGGCTGCTGAAGAAAATGCTGAATATATTTCCTATATTGTTCGACTCAGTTTAGTGAGAATGTTTTATTGCTGCTTCATAACTGGTTCAGCAGCTGCACGTTTCAGTTTCTGGTCAGCCCTGAGGTTTGGCACAGGCAGTTGTGCCAGCCCAGAGAAGATTTTTGGGTTCTATTCACAGGGTCCTACAGCTTTAAAAGGGGATCTCTAAGACAGTCACAAACCCCAGGGAAGTGGGAGAATAAACTTCAGGGTGCTTTTTGACTTTTTTTCTGAAAGTAATTTGCAAATTGTTTGAGATGTCTGGTTCCTCATTAGCTCAGTGTCCAGAGAATGCCTCGTTGGTCCTGCTCTTAAATGTGATCACAGGAGACTACTTAGGCTGATAAAAACTCCTTTGTTACAAGTATATAATACATATTTAACAAAATTCCAAGAAGCAGATGGCTAATTAGATAGCTTGGTAATGCTAGGATGATCATATGTTCTAGCTCTAAATAAAAATTTAAACAAAGCTTCATTTTAATATTTTAAACAGACTTACATAATGTTTTCTAGTTAGTATTAAGTAAGGTGAACAATCTTGGGAATGTCCACGCTGATGTGAAAAGACATCAGAATTCTGTTCCCTGTTGGACTGGGGTTGTCTGGTGTTTGACTGGGATTCTCTTTCTTGAGGCAATACGAACAAAAGGGAGGTTTGTGGTTATCATTTCCCTCTGCACATTTTTTCATAACTCCATCCAAAGTGAAATTAGATAAATACATGGAAAATCTCATTACTTTTAACAGCATTTCTACCTTGATGAAGAAATTCCAAGGCATTACATCATTGGAATAAATTATTTTTGTGTGGTGTCTTTCTGACTGTATGTCAAGTTGTTTTCACAGTTATATTCAGGAAAAGAAAATACTACAAGAAAGCTATGAATAAAAACACTTAGAAAATTACAGGGGAGGGAGAAAAAAGGCATTACAAAACTGCTTGAAATTCTTATTTGAAAGTAAACTGAATGAGTGAAGTTCACTATGGAAATTTAGGGAAGACAGATATTTCTCAGCAGTGAGTGTATCATGGAAAAAAATGAAGGTAAAGTAATACAAGAGATGTATGTAAAAGAGAAGAAAGAAAATCAAGTTAGGTAAGTAGGGAAAAGGAATTCTTAAAGTAATGACAGGCAGCTTTGTAATTGGATTTGGGAATGGAGAAGCCATTCAATCGCTCATAAGCTTATTCTGAAGAATTTTGTTTCCTGAGACTGATCACATTATATGGTGCCATACCTGACTGTTTGAATTAAATCCTATTGTGCTACAAAGGTGAACTGAGAACACTTCCTACACAGTGCCATGGACCACAAGAGTAGTTTTTAATGGAGGCCAGAACTTAGGAAAAGTTTTCTCATGTATTTGGTGTGAAGAAATCAGAAAAGTTCTCCTCCCTTTCCCCTTCCTCGGTTTTATGATCTCACCTTTTCAGTTTCAGGCTTGATAAGCAAATTGCATTGTTTCCAGTTTGTGCAGATGCAAAAAGTATTAAATGCTTGATAATATCTCAGCGTTCTTTAGCTTGATGAACAGTTTTTAGAGGCTTTTTGCAAGACAAATTAAAATTTAAACTTCTAGAATTACCTCAGAACAAATCCAAGTTACTATTTTCCTTGCAATCCAGTTGCTCATCTGAGTCTCCACAGAAGATTTTCTGAGTTCCAGCCTCAAAAGAGGTGAACACTGTTGGCAGAGACATTCGTGCTGTATTCGCATGTTGGATTTTATTTAAAGTAGTCTGTCTGGGCAGGGTCAGGAGTGTTATTTGCAATAACTTTGCTTTTTGGTGCCAGCTGACTGAACAGGGCTGCTGCCATCCCATCCAGTGTGGCACGGCTTGGCTCTTCTGAACCACACAAGAGGGGAGGGAGAAGATACTTGCCTCTCTCTTTTAATTGATTTCCTCTATCCCTCTCCAACAAGCTGTCAGATTAGAATGTTTGCCCCAGTTTTCTTTGTCATATGTAGAGGTAGTGGGTTGGCTGTTCAAAGCTGGCAGGAACCAGCAGATATTCTGCCAATAAGGAGAATTCAGATGCCTTAGATGCCTTAGAATATTGGGGGAAGCAGTGGGATTCAGGATTCATGCTCTGAATTGCATTTATAAGGCTGTCACCACCCAAGTACTTGGACACTGAGGAGTTGTTTTCCCATATGGAACTTTCCCTGTATTATTCTCTCTTAATGGTAAGCCAGTGGTTCTGCAGCTCTTCCTAAGTCAGCTGTAGTTCTGGAATTCACTGAGTTTCATTTTAGCTATCATTTAATGATTAAAAAAAAAATTCTCTCACCGTTTGAGAAGATTCCTGTATCCTAATTTTACATGAACTCAGCACTGGTATTTTTGCACAAAAGAACAGATTGAAGTTAGAGGAATAACGTGAGTCCACACAAAACAGGCAACACTGGCTCAGCACTGATTCCTGTTTGCTCCTGCTACCTTGGAAACAAAGGATGGCATGACAACAAAAGCAATTCAGAAAGAAAGGTTAAACCTCCAAAATATTTGATGTGTATTCTTGTGGGGAAACTTCCTTAGTGTTTCGGGATGGATTTTTGAAGTTTTAGTGAGAATTGTCTGTTTCTCTGAACCCCACCTTAGGCTGAAGTTAAGACTTCAGACTAAAAATACAAAGAGCTGATTTTGATGTATCAATTGAAATATTAAATTTTAGGAATAAAAGAAAAAAGGGCTAAGGTCTATCTGCCGCTAAAATAAGTTTTAGTCTGAGCCATTCAAGGGTTTGGAATTTTTTTGTTAAAAACTTCCTAAAACCAGGTGTTTCTTGTACAGGTGGAATTAAAGGTAGGGGCCAGAAAGATTTGGGATTGCAGCCCAGCAGTGCTCTTGGCTAAATTGCTGCATTTTTTTCTTAGCCCTGCAGTGCTCTGAGGTCAGCATGGCACAGCAGTGAGGGTCACTCAGCTCATGCTGCACCTGGGGAGAGGTTCTGGAAATTCTGTCCATCCTTCTGTGTCCTGAGGGACCCCCTCACTGAAACTGGGGACAGCAACCCCCATACCTTGGCCACGAGCACACCATTAATGTTTTTTGAAGGGTTTGGGAATTTTTTTTAATTACTATTTTCTCTTTTTACTTGTACTGCTGTCTTATTGTTCATCTCTCTGTTCTGCAATTATGTGCCTTGATTTCCCAAATAACCCAATTTATCCAGGTTAATGATACTAAAGACAAATGTCAAAATATGTCAAAAATCAAATGCTTGGTCTCCCATTTGGAATGGGTTCTCTGTAGAAGGAGAACAGCATTATAGCTTTCAAGAAAAATGGAATTTTAAACGTTTCTTTTTATAAGAAGTTGGCTTACATAGGTGTAAGCTCCCTAATTCATTAACACCATGTTTTGCTGTTTGGTTAGGTCGTTCAAAGGCTGTGCCAAAAGTGGAAAGAAAGGAGGTATTTATGTTTTGAATAAACAGTTCTGGTGTACTTTGAAGGTCTCTTTATTCATGCTGAGGCAGCAGCGAGGTGAACAAACAGTGTTTGCTTCTCTTCTCAGTTCATCCTCCAGAAGGGCTTTTCTTATTTGGTTGGACTCTCTCAGTGCAGTCACCCAGCAACTTGCAAGGGCCTTTGATTCAGGCATTAATCTCTAAATGCAAAACCAGACAAAAAACAAGGGTCCTTAGAAAACCTAAACTGCAAACCTGCGAGTCCTGAAGTTCTGCTGCAACTCAGTATCAAGCCATTAGCATAATACTTGAATTCTTAAATACACATTTCCAATAAGGACCAAAAGTTTTAAGGTATTTTTTTAAGCTATTTGCAAGTTGCCACCCTGCCACACATTGTCTAGGGACTGTACATGTTACATGGTTACATCTCTCCACACGACCACGTTTTTTACAAATTAGGATAGTCCAATACCCAAATACAGGTTTAAACTTCCCAAGCTGAAGGTAGAAAAAAAACCAAAAAACCTTGCATTGGTTTGATTCCAATTTTAACAACTACATCTTCTTACTCCAACAGGCTTTTCTGCAATTATCAAAAATTAATTTTGTTTTTATTGTCACACAAGAGTGAAGTACTATAATTCAAAACATAAAATGTATTACAAGTCAATTTTAGCAAACCTCAACCTGTATTTAGAAATTGAGAGGAAAGAAAGGGCAAAGGATGTCAAAAGTTAAACAGAAAATGTAGGCATTATTTTGGTACATAGGATCTGTCTTGGAACAGGCACAAGTTGATTTCACTCATAGTTAATTTTAAAATGTAGGCACGATCATCACTTGATTGGTTTTGTCAGTAATTATTTTTAAAAACACAATAAATGTGTCTATTCTGTCCATTTGTCCATATTTGGGAACACTTGCATGATCCTTCCCTAAAGTCTCATAATATGGACTATAGAAAAGGACATTAGCTATAAATGTGGAACTCTGAATTGCTGAAGAAAACGAGGCAAAAATTCCTTAAACTCCTGCAGTTTTCATCAAGGCATTTCTAGTGCAACGGGCTCCCAGTGCAAGAAGCTTCTGTTTGTCTTCCATGGCTGTACCTGTCACAGCAACTTGGCATTTTGCAGGGAACTCATAATGGACATGGCATTCTGCTGGAATCTGTCTGCTCCACGCAGCAGGAGCATCCAGGGCTCCAAGTGCTTCACTTCAAATGCTTTTCTTCTGTTTTAAAATTAAACCCACATGCACTGGGCTAATGTTAAACTGTTTGGGGTTTTTCCCTTGCCAAATCTGGGGGGATGACAGTGGTTTCATTCTCTCACTTGGCAAAATTCACCTTATTAATGCCCTCTGCAAAGGGATGACTTTGTGCTCGGAACTGGGAAAATGTTTGGAATGTCTCTCAGTGAAAGTTGTAATAGTTCTGTTCCCTCAGATCACTGAAGCGTTTCATATATTTGTGAAAAGGGAGAAACCTCAAGAGTCGTTTCAGCTTGTTCTCCCTGAGCCTGAGCTACGCCAAAAATGTCCTTTAGTTATTTGGATCTCTTTGCAGGCTCTTCTTTTCTCACTCAACTGTTGAAGCATTCAAACTTCACATAATTCTGATGCAACTTCTTTCGAATGAAGTTTAGAACAAGTGTTTTACCGGAAAATCGCTGAAAAAAATGTTCATTTCAATCTGTAGTGGAAATTAGTTATAAAAGGAACTATATTAGTCATTCATACACTCATTCATTTTACAGAAAACTTTTTCTTTCATAATTTTTGGCATGCATTTCTTCACAATGCTTCCCATTATAACTGTTCCGTTAAAATGCTATTTTATTAGACCTAAATCAGGAATTCTTTGAGAACATTTTTACTACATAGCACCTAGAATTTGGCTGTAACTTGCTGCCTGCAAACTTCCTGCTGCCTGACATTGAACTGAGGTGGGGGGAGAATCCTGCATCCAGACAGGACAGAGCTGTCAGCAGAAGTCACCTCTGAAATGAGAAGATTCAGACTGACAGGGAGGCTCCTTGTGTTTTGGTTACAGGCTTTGTTTATATTCTTGCTGGATCATTTTTAATACTGATTTATTACAGGAGAAAATTACGTTCAGAGTTCATGTTAAGAGTTTGAAAATTCAGCTTAGGAAGCATGAAAACTCCCCAAAAATAGAAGTATAGGATCTCTTTTAGTCTAAATGTTCTGTAGATGCCCTGATATAAAAGGAGCTGTGATTAGCCACACCAAGAAGAGATTTGCTGCCTGAATGTATCCATTTTAGCAAAGAATGGTAAGTGGGAAAATAAATATATTTTTTGAGATCATGGTAAGGGAAAAATTACAAACACGAAGAGGCAAAGGATGGTAGTAGTCATATTTTTCCAGGAAATTACTTAAACTGGTGTGAAAGAGTATCATTCATGATGGGACTGGGCTGAAGGGAAATACACAACTCTATATTCTGCAGTCAAATTCTTTTTCAGGCTGTCAAAGGCCATGAATGAAGCATTCATACTTTGAATGAACATGTTGTCCCTGAAGACAGTCATGTTTTGAGCAGAATAAAAATAGTAGTTGAAAGAATGGAAAAGAGTATTAAGTGTGTTCAGCAAAGGAACAAAATATTCTACAGAGCATAGCTGATTTCAAATTTTTATTATAATACAGCTTTAGGTTATTTTTTGTTGTATTTTCTGTGTTCATGTGTGTCCTAAAAGTGAATACAAAAGAATATTTTGGCAGCTCAGTCACTCTGGTGGTCCCACAAAGCAAGCACTCAGGGAGGATAATTCCTGCACCTTAGGCTGAGGTGAGCTGTTGTTCCATCCTCATGGCCCTGGGCACTTCCTCCCTGTTTTGCCCAGATAATGCAGCAGTAAAGCCCTGAAGCTTTCTTTCAGTTTGGAGACCTGGGAGACTTTCTAAAAGTAGTTTTCAATTACTGTTTCTGTTGGGCATTACACAGAGAAGGGATTGGAATAGGAGGTTAACATTATGACCTGCTGATTGCTTTTTGTATAAAAGCCTATTATTCAAACTGGGAATTCCACAGGGATAGAAGTACTCAGTAAGTGACCCACGACACAGAGTGTGCACTGTACCTCTGTTATCTTCGTGATACAAATGATGTATTAATAGTTTAAATGATTAAAACAAAATTACATTAGCAGGAAGTAATCAGTGAAATGCATCCTTGCTTAAATCTGCTAAATCTACTAATACTTTTTTGGCTTTTAGTGCTGACTGATGCAGCAGTGTAAATTTGATGCAGCATGCAGACCAAAAGCCTCTTAGGCTCTTTTAATCTTAAAACCATGAAATGATGCAACTGCCCAATGTGTTGCTTCATTTGAGGACCGGGCTCCTTGCTATAAATGAAGACTTATCACATGAACACAGATTTCCACTTGGAAATTCAAATTTCTTACCAGTTAATCCAAAAATTGCATTGCTAATGTCAGTAGTGGCAAGCTGCTCTTGGGGTTTGCCCAGCCATACAAAGAGAAAATACATTAATTCTCCTCTTGAAAAATAATAGTAGCAGAAGTTACACCAAAACCTTGGCTCAATTTTATATTGATCTTGGAATTTCTATGCAGAGCATGGTCAGACAGTACTGGTTTGTGAATTTGTAAATTCACGAGCAATTTGTAAATTTGAACACCACTGAAAATTATGAAATCTCCACTACCTGAAACTTAAATATTGATAAAAAGGTACATGTAAGTTAAAATTATTTTGTTCATGTTAACCCAGTATATTATAAAAAAAGGTATAAGTTTCATAGGTAACAGCCACTACCTTGTCTAGTAGCCAAGAGCCCAAAAATCTGAAGTTCTGAAACATTTAGATGGGCAGCGGTTTCCTGTGAGTCCTGTTAAGCCTGTGGTAAGTGCTGTACATAACTCAATCCCAGAGAACACAGAGTATCACCAATTTTCATTAAATTCACCGATTTCAGTTAGAAAACTTAATGGCAAAGCTTGCAACCAGGAAAAGTTAGAGTGTATTTTCCCCATCAGATAGAAAAGAGGCAATTAAGACATCATCTGGGTCAATGAATGAGTCTAGACACACTAATAGCCACCGGGGAATTTGCATCTATTCTTTCAGCGTGCATAATATGGCCAGAAATCAGTCCAAAAAGGGAAGGAATGAACGGAAAAGGCTGAAAGTCAGTGTGCTCTATTTATAGGGACTTTGGTCTGCCTGTCCTGACACACCCCCAGGCCCTGCAGGAGCTCCCTGCAGCTCCCTCTGTGTTTGGAGCAAGGCTCAAAGGCCATGGGATCATTGCCTGAGCCCTGGCTGTGTGGAAGGAGGGCAGCACTCAGAACAGAGAGAAAGCAGTTTTTAACCTCAAACCCCAGCACAGAAGTCTTCAGTGAGTGTGGTGCTGATGGAAGCAAAAGGCGGAGCATCAGTTCTTGTTTGGTCCCAGCAGCACAGGGGATCCTTCTGGCTCAGGGCAGAGCCAGGCTCAGCAGCCTCAGCCAAGCAGCAGGGGCTGGCTCCCAGCTCAGTGCATACACAGCTGATCCTATTAATTTAAACCTTGTTTTACTTCATCCAACCTATACCATGAGATTAATCTGCTCACATTTAAATGCCAACATTGTAAATGTTACACTGAGCCATGTCTTGGATCCCTTTGTAGCCTGTGGAGAAGAGTGAGCTCTGCTCAGGTCTGATTCATCTCATCATAAAGTATTTTTTGAAGAGAGTAGCATCCATCTTTTCTAATACTTTTCTTTTTGACTTTTCCACACAATGCAAGAAGTTTACATCAGGATGAAGCACTGCTTTTGACAGACATGCCTGCTTCCCTCCACTGATTACAAAGCTCAAACAAACACAACCTCTGTTCAATGTCTAAACCTGCACATGGGATAAATCCCACTGGTGCTCATTTATAAACCTGTAATCATCAGGCAACCCAAGACAGGCCCCCCTGCTGTGACTTGCTGAATCATAATGCTCCAGCTAGGAAGAATAACAATTTTATTTACCAAGAAATGTCAGTGGTAAACAAGAGAGAAACCAAGTCATGTGTTGCTCAGCAAAAGTGAAAACCTGCTTCTGTTTTGATAGTGTTCATTAGCTGAGCAGGGAGGAGAGCTCTGCTCCCGTGGTGTTTGGAGGAGCTGGGAGGGCATTAACACAAATTTATTAACACCAGTGTGAGCAAAGCTATCACATGAACAGAAAGAAATGCTTTTTCCTCTTAAAGCAAATCAAGCTTTTTTTTTTACTGTAAGTTCCTTGCTAACAGAACGATGAACATGTACAGCATAGCTGGAAGTAGAATTTAAATGCAGGAAGAATGCTGAGAGGGGTCATTCACTGAGAAGGCTGAAAGTCTCCTGAGGATGCTGAGGCTTTAATAATTCCTGAATCAAATGGAATAACTAGCCTGAAGTAGGAATAATTTTCCCTGTGAAAGAGATGGTGTGGTGTTTCACTTCTGTCCTTTTCTTGTTGCCATAGGCCGTTTTTAAAACCCTGTAACCAAGTCTTACATGTAAGATCCTGAAATGAAGATGCCAGCAGAAAGCATGACAGGCCAATTTGTATTGTACAAAAGCTCCTGAAAACAAGCTAAAATCTGCATCTCTGTAAATCAGAACAGTGTGTGCCAGCTGCTGTCAAAACAACACAAGTATAATAGAAGTTTGACAGATTTTGGTTGCATCTTATTCCAAAAAATTGATATAGTTAATGCATAACATAAACTGTTACAAAGTTAAACTCTTACTAATGTTATTTCTTTTTGTTTCTACTTGTTTTACATCAAATGACAAATTTACAAAGTGCTATGAAGTGTAAAGAGCCAGTATTTTGAGTCACATGGGGTTTTTTTGAAGGTGCAGGTCTGGTTCTTTTCATTTTCTTTTGAGAACTGAGTCTAGTGAACTCGCAGTATCCTGTTTGTCAATAACTCACATCAACCTCCTTTTTCCCCTCTCTGTAAGATTTGGTGACTCACTGACTCTTGGAAGGGAGCAGAACCCAGCTGGAAATGCCTTGTGGCAGGAGATCACTTGCTAATCAATATCCTTCCATATTCTTCATATTCAGCATGTATTTATCAAATCTGGTAACAGAAGCACAAAATGAATTTCCTGATGCAGCTTTAACAGCAGAGGTGAAAGGTCATCTTTCCCAGTAGGATTTGGGGAATGGGAACTTTTTGATGAGGCATTTTCATGCAGGGGGCAAACCCTGAAGGTGGTGCAGTGCAGGTTCCCATCTGAACTGAAATAATACAGTTGAGTGTGTGCCAGGTTTAGACTCAGATTAGACTTTAGGAGGAAACTCTTGAAGGGTGGGGAGGCCCTGGCACAGTGTCCAGAGCAGCTGTGGCTGCCCCTGGATCCCTGGCACTGTCCAAGGTCAGGTTTGGAGCACCCTGGGACAGTGGAAAGTGTCCCTGCCCATAGCAGGGGGTGGGATGAGATGATTTTCAAAATCCCAACCAACCCAAATCTTTCAATGATTCTTTGATTCCATGTTCTGTGGAAAGGCTTTCCTTACTGTATTAAGCATCAGGAATATGTGTTGGGATGAAGGTTTGTTTCATGAAACCTGTACAAGAACTTGACATTTCTTATAAACATCTTGCCAGTAAAATATGAGAGTTTTTCCCTTTTTTTTTTTTTTTTAATTTTGTGCTATTTGTGACAGCAAAAATGGAATTAATGGCAGAGCTAAAGGAGAGCTGAATAACAGATTCAGCCGGAATTTCTTAGTCATGTAAAATGATCTTATTAGATTAAAGTATTAAAAATTCCCAAAAAGCTCAGAGATTTGCATATTCCTTTAATGGGTTATTTTGAGCTTCCATTGAAGCAGATACACTTTCAGCAGATTGACTTAAATGCCAGTTGGGTAATAGAGCAAAAAGAAAAACCATAATCTTTTTCTTTGGAGCAGAGAGTCATTTAAAGCTGAAATATGACTAATTACCACAACTGAACTTGTGATACCCCTTGCACTTGTTAATAGACTTACTGCATTAACGTCTCTGTGAATGGATGTAAAACCCGGACAAAGAAAAAAAATATCCCTTTTTGTATTTTTTAGACATAAATACAATCTTTTGTTTTCCCTCACAAACAAAAAATAAATATATGAAATACCAGTTTACACCACGCAGCACTGGTTTAAAAGAAAAGTTTATAACTTTCGTGGCTTTCCTACAAAAGCTTAACATAACTGAAATAATTTAAATTGTTTTAAAACTCTGTTTTGCAGAAATGGGAATAAAGTTCCATTATGCAGCAGGGAAATGAACCATGAATTCTGATTACAGCAATACCTGGCATTACTATTATTAGTTGTAGTGTCAGCTGTTGCTTAGTGGAATATGTCCAAGAAAATATGAAAAAAACCCTTTAATTCTGCAGTTGAATCTTAAGGAAGTGCAGAGAAGGAAGCAAATCTGAAGGTGTGGAAAGAAAGGAACTGGGCTCTGTCCTCAGCAGGGTCAGTGCGAGTTGTCAGCACCACGCATTTTAAAAATAATAGAACACATTCTTTCTGTTCATTGTGTTTTGTAGTTATCTTCAATTTGTTCCAAATTCTGAGTCACCTTCATAAATCTGTTTTTAATGAGTTTTAGCCAGTCAGTGAGTTTCAGAACAAATGCATCCATTGGGTTTCCAGCTGTAGAAATCCTCACCAATCGCATCCACCGTAACTCATGCAGCAATTTAACAATCAGTTGAACAATTAATACAAAATTCAACCTTTGGCTCTAGGGGTAGATAATGTTAAAATAAAGGGCAAGCAGATGGCTGGGGAAATGGGGCTAAACAAACCCCAGAGAGGAATTTTGCTGTGTGATTTCTGCTGTGAAGGTGCTGAGCCTTTGCTGAAGGCTCTGGTGTCCTTCCACAACCGAGGTCAGCTGCTCCAAGCTGGAAGGAACCTGGCCCTGTCCTGGAGCTGCAGTTCAGGCACTTCCCTGGCTGAGTTCCTGCTCACCAATCCTTGCCTGGGCAGGGACTTGGAATATTTTGCTGCATCAACATAAAAGCAGTGCTAGTGTGCCCAGGAGGGAATGCCTGGGTGAGAAAATGCCTTTGTGGCCACTCATCCAGGAGTGTCTGCAAAAAAGAAGGGTCTGGTCCAGGGCAGGAATGAGCATGGAGATGTTTCCCTTCAGCAGAGCTGCTGCTTTGTGCCCATGTGAATCAGCTGTGGAACCACAGCCTAATGCTCCTTTCTTCAGCAGGGTTTGACAGACAGGCTGAGGTGGTTTTTAGTTTGTTTTTAGCTTGTTTTCTGCCCGTCAAGCACAGTCAGTCTGTGTCACAGGAGAATTCTTGCTGCTCTGCAACTGTGGGCTTTGGGTGTTGTAGCTTTGCCCTCCAATTTGAAGGGATGTTTTCACCCATAGTGGTGAAGAAATTGATTTTCTAAAGAAGCTTTCTATGGCTGGAGTCTTTTGTGACCTCTCACATTCTCTCCCTCTCTCCTGGCTGTTTGCCTAAGACAGTTCAGTCCCTTTTGAAGCCCCATTCTCCACTGATTTTAGGAATTATAAATTTGCAAATGAATCATGACAGCTTTAAAGCGAAGTTCCAGCTACACTGAAAATCCACAGTGCATCCAGGTATTAATGGAAGTTTGATCTCTTCTCTTGTAGTTTGTTGATGTGTGACACTATTCTGTGTGTGGGATGCACTTGTCCAAACTTGGGAGCCTGAAATTACTTGTATGTTTATTATACCCCTTCAGCATAGTTCATGCAGAATTCATCTGTTTGCATGCCACTTAGAGCCTCCTGGAATTTGTTGTTTTCCATCTGCATCTCTAACAGTGGCACATTGTTTATGGAGAGAACATGCAATTTCCTATAAATCACTTGCTTTCATACAGTTTTACTGCATTATTTTACTCAATTTGTGAAGGATTTAAGCACCCTGCAGTGTGCAGCATTACAAGGCATAAAGTGATTGAAAATAAAAACTATTTTTGGCTGAAATAATGGAATATTCAGCATCAGAAATATGAAACTGCATTTAAGTGTGGGTGATACGTAGTGAATGAGCTGCATTATATAAAAGGGGATTACTCAGGCTATTAGTTATAAGGACTTAAACTCAAATCTTGCAAGGGGAAAAGGTGGCTTTTTTAATCTTGTTCCAAACTAGCTATGGAATGATCTCTTTTCCAAACTGAGGTCTGAGGAGAAACATTGCCAAGTAGAGGCAGTGTTCCATTAGAACTTGGACATTCAACATTGAATATTGAATTCAACATTCAACGTTAAATTCTGTGATTTGGGAAGCAAGAGGTGTGAAAACCTAGATGGGAGCTCTGAGGAAACTGCTGCAGGGGTGACTTGCCCAGGTTCCCTGGATCATGTGCCCTGTCCAGTAAACCCAGAGGTTTTGTCCTGCTTTCAGTTTTCTTTTTTTCCCATTGTCACTCCCGAGGTTTTAGAGCCCAACAAAGAAACCTTGTCCCCCTGAAGTGCTTTAATTTTGGTCTCTGTGTCATTTCTCAGTGGGCTCCTGGGAGCCACCCACCAGTGCTGCTCACATATGTCCCTTGCCACGATTAGCTGTATTTTCTTGCATTTGTGGTGGTGTCCTTGCACACATGGACACAGTTCTGCCTCCAGAGGGGCTTGGCCATGTGGCACCTGGCTGGCAGCAGCCCCGAGCTGTGCTGCCCTGCAGGGCTGTGCCCGTGTGCTCTGTGTCACTGACCGGCTGCTCCAGATGTCACCTGGGGGCTGCGTGCCAGAACAAGGGCCTGGCTTCTCTTGGCTGGGTTCTTTTTTTCCTTCTTTCCCCTGACTCACTGAGGTCTAGCAGAGTGCTGCAGTTAAGCGGGGAGTCCAGTGATACATTTCTGACGTGTTTAATTCTTCCTGCAAAAAAACAAATAAAATAGGCCCCTTCTAACTCATCCTCACACCTAGTGAGATGATTCTTTTATATGACACCTCTAGCAATGACATCACCTAAAATGAATACATCCACTAGTACTTTTATTAGTTCTGGAATAATATGACATTTCAGGCACCCACAAGTGTATCTTGGAGAGTTTGTTAAGCTGTAGTTTCTAATTATGTTAAATGCATGTTGTAAAAAAATGCATTGCTTTGTTGCACTGTAAGCAAGAAGAGGGAGAGCTTATTAGGAGAAACAGTTATTATTCAGGTCAGACAAACTTTAAAGTCCAAAAGCAAGTGGTTTCAGTGGTTTTTTTTTTATTCATAAACTTGTTATATATTTGAACTCCCATGAAAAACAGTAGGATTTTGTATTCTAACTGTTAGTAGTTGGTGCTTCTAAAAACTGTCAACCTGGAGCTCAAACTTTGGCCCTTGTGTTCCATACCAAGTTACAGATTTGATTCAATCACAGACTGCTTTAATTTTTTTGAGTTGCCTTTATGCCTTCATGACCTGACTTCCAAAGTGCCAATGCCATGCAGTAAAGCCTTGAAAAAACCACTCTGCAAAGACAGTAATGACAGAAATTGATTTGCTTCACTTTCACTCGGTAGACCCTTAATGCATGTTCTGTGGTGAGTGGGAATGAGTTGAAATCTCATCTTTCTTCTTTTTTTGGTTTGAGTCATGGCTTACTGAATTCCAGGCCCTTACTGCTGCTTGAAAATTCTTGGCCTGTTGGAAGCAATATTCTCAGGTGAATGTCAACTAATTTATCACTGACATTCGTGCCTCATTTTTCATTTGTGCTAATATATTGCTTTTAGTAAATACATGGGAGAGGGAATAGTGTTTACCTTTCCATATCATGAGAATACTACTCAGTCTATGTGACAGAAACTAAGAAATTCTGTTTATATTGCTGCTCCAGTGAGCCAGGACGGACTGCATAAATATGAGCATGCAGTGGAAAATGCTCTTATACAATTTTCACAGTCAGGGTTTTATATGACTTAGTAACAAGAATAACCATAATTGTTTCTAAGAATTAAGAGCTCAAACATAGACTAAATTTTAGGGAGCATTTTGAGATAATTATCAGGCTCTTCAAGTGTTATCTCTGCTTAAAAATGCTTTGAAATCCTTGTCAACCAGGCGGACAAAGTGAAGAAATTGTCTCAGTTCTTTGACCCAATCATGCCAAAGGGATTGAGTTTCAACACTGATGCAGGTTTTTATCACATGGATACTTTCCCTGTTATAAGTGTGGGCTACTCTGGTGGTCCTGCAGTTCTATTTTTGTGCTGCGTGACCTTCCATGTGCTGTGTATTGAGCTAACTTGGTGAATTGCTCCAGCTAAAACCTAACATTGCCAAAAACAATGGACTGCAGAAATGCTTTGACACAGAAACAAGCAGGCAGGGCCACTGGTTCTGACAGCAATGTGCCATATGTCAAATTAAAGTGGTCACTTAACCGTGGCTGAGGAAATCATCGCTGTCAGCTCTGCGTGCTGAGGATGTGCTGCCCCAGGAGTGCAAACAGCTGAGCTGGGCCAGCACTGCAGCCAGCCTGGGGGAGCTCAGGAGGGCTTTGCATGCAAGCCTGGTGCTAGTTCATAGACTGATGGGCACAGTCTGGTCAGATGTTCCCAATTCTGCTCAAAATGCACTTTTAAAAGTTCCAGGGAATATAAAGAGAGTATTCACAAGAGCCTGTAGTGACTGGACGAGGGGAGTGGCTTCGAACCGATGGAAGATTTAGATTAGAAATTAGGAAAAACGCTTCCCTGTGAGGGTGAGCAGGCACAGGGTGCCCAGAGCAGCTGTGGCTGCCCCTGGATCCTTGGATGTGTCCAAGGCCAGGCTGGAGCACCCTGGGGCAGTGGCAGGTGTCCCTTCCAACCCAAACCAGTCTATGGTTCTGTGATTCTACCTGATGAAAAATTCCACTGACTGTTGCCATAGGATTTTCTTGCTGGAAAACCTCCCACCTCAGCTGCTTCTTTGTTTTGAATTTTTTTTCATTAAATGGTTTTTACAGCAAATATAAATAATTTGTTCATAATTAAATGACATGTTTCCATGGTTTCATATTTTGTAATTTATGTATGGCCAACCTCTGAGCCCACCAATACTTCTTATAAATATCACGTTTGCTCTTGGAATGAATTATTGTAACTTATGTCTTTTAGTCAACCATGTAATTTTGATAACTACCAAACCTACAAAATTCATCTGCTTGTTATGAGTAAATAATATACCCACCAAACATACTGTGGAAAAGAAATCTGAGGGTGAATATTCTTAATTCTTTAATTGGTTTCCCAATGTGCATGTTGTCTCGTGTGTTGTCTTACATTAGCAACAAATTCCTAATTGTAATTAGTCCAGTGTGGAGTTTACATTTTTTGTGTATGTTGTTTTTCTTCCTGAGGAGTTGCAGTTTCTTGGAGATGAAATGTTTGCAGTGACTGATGAGAGCAGGAAAGTGATATTGAAGTTTCTAGCAGATGACCCTTTAATAAGATGTATGTAATTGGATAAGATTTGCAACAAATATTGGACATCTGTTGGGTAACATGGAAATAATGAAGAGAAACAGGAACTGGAAAAACCTTTAATTAACAAAACCTCTTCAATTTCTTCATATAATACTACTGCTGAAAGAGAATGGGTGGGTAGGATTAAAAAGCTAGCCTGAAGTCTTTGAGAAAAGTGTCTAAAGGAATTATTAGCTGGTTTCATTAGTAACCAGTAATTATCAGTTGGTTTTATTAGTAACCCTTATGTGCAAAAGGACCTGAACTTGATCTTTTTCCTCCATATCCTTCAAAAATGTCAGCTGTGTCTTTTGAACCTTTCTGTTTTAAAGTGCTTTTCTCTATTCAAGACACACCTTTGGTAGGTTTAGACAGGCAGAGGATAATTGCTGGCAAAACAAACCAAAATAACGTGTGTTTTCTTGGAATGGAACATGTGGAGGCCTCAGGGCAGGATGGCAGGAGGCTGCTGGCTCTTTGTGAGGTTGTAGTCATCCAAAAACCTGGAGAGGAGAGGAGGTGAGAGGCTCATTACCATAGAGCAACATGACTTGCTGCTGTGTGACATCTTCTGACATCACCCACCCCCTCCTTTGAACCTTCCAGTGGATCACTTCACACCTGAAGTAATCTGGTGATCATCTCTCAACTCTCCTCATACAAATCTCCAGTCAGGATTGTGTCCTAACAGGTATTGCAGAAAGTTTATTTCTTGTGGTTCAGTGCTTGGGGTATGGCTCTGATCATATTTCCAGCAGCTTGTTCAGTGTCATCCTGGCCTCACTTCTTGCCATCCTGAAGAAAAATAAACATTATTTGGCAATAATGGAATTAGCGTGTGGTTTGTGTTTGCTGGCAAGGGAGGTTCATTAATTTAGTTAGCATGTTATAGGGTTTCTCAAACACAACTAAAAGCCGAAATTCAAAATATTCCAAAATACTTTAATGCTCAGATCTTGGCATTAAGCTCTGGCACTTCACTTACTGTATTGTCCTGACAAATCATACTCATAGGAAATGTTTTGGTTTACAGCTTGGTATCATTAAATTGTGAAGTAAGATGCTGGGAAAAACAAGCTATAAGGCTGCTACTGAAGGATTTGTGGTGAAACCTCGCAGCTGTATGAGTGTGCTTTCCTTATTCCATTAGTTTTCCGGGCCTGGGGCTCGAGGGGCTTCAGCCATCCCTTGGTGCGTGGCCCAGGCCGCCTTCAGTTCGCCGTGGGGGTGATTTAACGTGAGATGAAAGATGAAGAAGCCACCTAAGCCTCTCAGTAGTTTGTGTTCTGTGCATTCCCCCACGTGAACAGTGCCGTGTTCAGCTGGGCTGGCAGCTCTGGACAGCTCAGGGCAGCCCTGGACAGCACTGGGCAGCACTGGGCAGCACTGGGCAGCTCTGGGCAGCACTGGGCAGCTCTGGACAGCTCAGGGCAGCACTGGGCAGCTCTGGGCAGCTCTGGGCAGCACTGGGCAGCTCTGGGCAGC
>VYXD01000740.1:652802-688804 GCA_013397195.1 Hylia prasina
GGGCAGCACTGGGCAGCACTGGGCAGCTCTGGGCAGCACTGGGCAGCTCTGCCCACAGCAGCTCCTGGAGCCGAGCTCTGCCCAGCTGCTCCTGACCTCGGGGGCTGGAGGCAGAACTGGGAGAAGGCACCGTGGGATAGTGGCTGCTCTTGGTTCTAGAGATGATTTACTCACTGGGCACCTCATTTTTCATGATGTGACTGTGGAAGATTCTCTTGCAGCAGAGGCTGCCACTGTGATTTTCCAAAAGCTCTTTGCTTGCTGTCTGTGTCTGGAATTCCGGCTGTATTACAGAACAAAATGCAACTCAGCTGCTGCATTCTGGAGACCTGGTTTCATCTCATATCCCATCACTTCATACAGCCTTAAAATAAGTACAGCCTGTGCTGCTCCCTGCTGCTCCCCCTCCCAGCCCTTGGGTTTTGTGCTGGGTGATGCCTCAAACTGAAGGAGCTGCTCTGTTCAAGACATCCCATTTCTGCAATTGGGGTCACTGCTGAAAAAGCTGAAAAATCTGAAGAACTACTGCTGAGCGTTCACAGGAAGCAGTTCTGGGCTCTCCTATTGTGTTAGCTCTTTAATTGGAAGAGCTGTGCTGTTCCTCACTGCTGTGCCTGTGCTCAGCTCCAGAGCAGATGAGAGCAGCACCCAGAGGGGCTTTGTGGCTACAGAAAACACAGTAACAGCAGCAGCTGCTTCAACTGAAGTGAATTCAAACTGCAGAAGTGATAGAAGAAGTCTCTGATTGTGGGTCACCTTTTTTGTTGGTACGAGTTCTCAAAATAGCTGTTTCAGCACCAGTTTTGATAGATGGTTTCTGGGTTATTATTCATTTATAAAATGGGACACCTCAAAGGAGGGAGATTAATGGTTTTGTGAAATTTTAGCAAGGGCTTTACATAGAAACAGTGTTCTCTGTCTCAGAAAGTATATAATTACCAAGTAGATTGAAACAGTGCTGAATATTTCATATTACATTAAATCCTCTAATATTTTGAAACTCTTCCTCAGTTTTGCAAATATTGTGCTACAGTTTTGGTAGAATGAACTATATCATGTACCTTCTTTTTCCAGTAATGGAAGGCAGAAATGACAAATTTGGTGTAATATGTATCTGAATATGGTATTCAGACAGATCTGAATATATTATGTGAGGTATTTTACTAAATCCAAACAGTTTCAAAAGCTTGTTAGGTATAAATTTCTAATTTAAAATGTGCAGGTATATATTTATCACTTTATCTCACGGTGCTGCCAGGTCTGCCAGAGTTGTTTGGGTAAATGTAAATTCATATGCATTCCCTGCCAGGCACACAGCCTGTATTTGCACACTGTTGTGGAGCTTGCAAAGCCAGCTTACCAGAGACATCCATCTGTTTTCTACTTAGTGTAAAGGAGTTAATGACCTGAGTAGTTAAGACCGTCCAGACGATCTGTATAATCCTTTCACACAAACAAGATATTGTTGCAGTTAACTGTTACTTTCTCTCAAATTAAAAAAAAAAATAATAAATTAAACAGCAGAGTTTGACATAGTCTTATTTCTGTTCTCCACCCCTTCCACCCGAGTTTTTTTAGTCTAATTGAACTTGACCAAGCAGAAAATCTGTGGTGAGGTGAGAGCTATGAATTTGAGATTAGGCAGAGCAATTATTAGCAGGTAGATGTGGAGCTTTAGAAATAGGACTCAGCCGTAATTTATCAGTATTGATTTCATGTATTTCTGCACCTTGCCCTCAGGGTAGGTTTTTGGGAAGGTAGCTTGAGTTTTGCAGAAACCACAAGGAAAAGGAAGGTAACCCACGAGCCAGGGAATGTGCAGCCCTACACAGATTAGTGCTGTGAAGGTGCTGTGTGACCTTGTGGGCTCACAAAAGAGCTTTAAGAAGCTTAGGAACAGGTTAAGGTGATGGGCAGAGATGTTGTTTTTCTTCTTCACCATCTTAGCTTGGAACAGACTGTGTCTCACTGGGCTCCAGGCTGGTTTAGTCAGAAAGGAGTGGGAAATGCCAAGTGGAAAGATTGCATAAAGCAGTTGTAAGTGTTAGCTTGGCTACTGTCCTGAGATAGCCCTTCCTTCTAGGTGGGGTGAAACACTGGCACAAAAGCAAGCTGCTGTATTATAAATTATATATGTTGGAAAAGTTAGGGTAATTTAGTTTTTAAAAATTCTCAGTGGATTCAGTACATTGGTAGCAGTCAAAGGCAGGGCTGCTTGTGGCTCACATTTGCTTTATAATCTACAGCCTTGTTTACATTAGATGTAAAAGGGATCTTCATTATGTTTTTACAAGTTATAATATGTTCAGAAGAGGAGAAAGACAAATACTGCTACATCCTATATCTTAATTGCTACTCTTCTTGTTTACATATTCCTAGTAAACTTATTTAAAAAGTACTTACTTAAACAACAAATGTAGTTGGTATTTAATTGATTTGTGTATTTTGAAGTACTACCCTATTTCTGTTTATTGTAATTGCTGTATTTAATCTGAGGATGATCTAACACTTGCCATGTCCCACATTCATTCATTCATTCATTGCTTGGTGTTGTGCAGAAAACACAGGCTGGCCACTGATATGGGCCCCTGGGGGAAATTCTGTGGCCTCAGTGAGAATGCAAAGCATGTGAAACAGCAACATAGCAATGACTCCCTGCTCCAAACTCCTGCAGAGACTCNGCTTGGTGTTGTGCAGAAAACACAGGCTGGCCACTGATATGGGCCCCTGGGGGAAATTCTGTGGCCTCAGTGAGAATGC
Source organism: Hylia prasina (assembly GCA_013397195.1). Classification (NCBI taxonomy): domain Eukaryota; kingdom Metazoa; phylum Chordata; class Aves; order Passeriformes; family Sylviidae; genus Hylia; species Hylia prasina. Next base: position 655,563 of record VYXD01000740.1, read on the forward strand.
AAAGCATGTGAAACAGCAACATAGCAATGACTCCCTGCTCCAAACTCCTGCAGAGACTCTGAACTGCTCTAGAACCCCCTGAGAGTAACCCAGAGAGGGTTTTGTTCTTATTGAGCTTCTTTGGGAACCCCTTAGTCCAGTTCAGGATCAATTCTTATTTAAAAGCCCCAGAGCAGGAACCCAACAACAAATACTGAGTGTGCACAGAGTCATTTCCCTCTTGCTGCCCAGGAGACCTCCAGTGCTGCTCCTTTGGAAGAATCAGTGCTTGGAACCTGGAAACAAATTATGTGCCTGTTGTTGCACCTAAAAATGCCATGACAGTGGAGCCACAGCTTTGGGGTGGGCTTAGATAGGAAAGTGTGTGATTTCTACACTGGTTAAAATGTTACCCATTCGACATTTGAGTTGGGACAGTAGTCTTGGCTATTGGTCGGTGGGCAAGGTTGGGCTCAATGATTTTAGTGCTCTTTTCCAACCTTAATAATTGTGTGATTACAAAAATGAGTCAAAGATGACTTGAAAAATCCTCACTGATTCCTCTGTAGATGACAATTAGCAGTTCAGTTGGACTCTCTGGCAAATATATTCTCTCCACCCTTTAGGTTTGCAGCTTAACTTGTACTGAATAAATAAATACTGTGGTGTAGTAGAGCTATTTATATCTAATGGAAAGGCTCACCTACTCTGTTCTTTTTCTTCCACAAGTGGGAGTTTACAAGTGATTTAAAAAAAAATAAAACTCTTGACCTTTTCTAATCATTCTCAATTGTAAAGCATGTGGCTTTTGTCTTGATATTTTTTACCCCTTGTTCTTTGGAATGCTTGTGGTTGTGGAGCTCTTCAGACATATGGCTGAGTGATGTGTGGGCTCAGCAATGGCTTTTCTTCTTTATAGATCATCTAATAGAGAAGATTGCTTCTATTTCTGTTATTTATGATGGCAGTACCTCACTTTGGTCTCGTCCATCTGTGTCTTATATGAAAGCCATTACTAGCAGTATTTTTTGGCAGAGAACTCTCACCCGACTGTATATCACAACAACGTTTCCACTCCACATAATTTGGAGTAAAGCTGGAAATTTAGAGTGGAGCCTTGTAACTCTGAGTGATGACAATATAGATATATGTATTATTGATAACAACATGTTTTTTCTCAGTGCTGTGCCTGGACAGAACAGTGTTGGGTAGAATGAATTGCCTCCCATTATGTACCATAAATCCCACAAGCCGTGTCGAGCATCTTCAGATTGTTTGCTCTGAGGATGCACTGAGCGCTCCTTCCCAGGTTCTTCCTTGTTTTTGTGCTGCCCAGTTGGCATTTGCTGCTCTCTGGAAGGGCAGGGAGCAGGCTGGGAGATGCCACATGCCAGCAGAGAGCGAGCAGTTAGCCTGGCTGTGCAGCACAAGGCCTGTTTTGTTCTCTGCATCCCTCCCTGTTCCCCTCCCTGGGCTGCAGGGAGCCTTTGGCTCCAGCAAGTCCAGAGCTGGAGAGGATGGAAGCTCACAGCCAGATTCTATATATACACCAGAGATCAAAATCATGCTGTCAAAACATGAAAATACCTCAATAATTTTCTTTTTAATTTTAGCTGTCAGCCTCGAGATGCCACTTTGCTCTTGAGCTACTCTGCATAATGTGTGCCAGCTCACTTCAGCTCATGGTAAAGTGTAAAGGAACAAATTTCCTGGCAGCCTCTGCAGAGCAGTGTAATACAACTTTCATTACATGAAGGTGGTGAACGTAATGTGACTTCTTAACAGCTGCAGTAAGTGATGTGAAGCTCTTAACATCTTTTCAAAACAAGTAACAAGTGAGAGGTTATATTTCATTTCTAGTCCTAAAAAAAACCCCAAAAAAAACCTACGTTATTTTAAGCAGATGACACTTTGTTTGCACTTCGCTGAACTAAGTAAATTTTTACATAAGTTCTCCAGATCTGTGTTGCTCTGTGAAATAAAGAAAACACTAAAAACAAATGCTAAAATACACTCCAATGGCTGGATTTCAACATGAAAATTTGGGTGTTAAATTACATGTACAGAAATTATGGCTGTCAGATGGATTTCAGTTGCCACTTGTTCTTTCCCCTTTGGATTTATGATTCCATGAGAGTTTCTTGTTGCATAGTTTATTTCTATGTCAAACTGTTTGTTTCTCATTGGAGTGTTCTCCAAAGGTAACAATGTCTGACACTTTTGGATCACCTGTTAAGGAACCAGGCTCTTTGGAGATAAGTCACCCATTACAAATGAAAAATAAAGGAAAAAGAATCAAGGCTTTCCATGCTGAGTTGCCCACATCAGGCAGTCTTTTATTAGGCTGGACACAAATTCAGTTTTGAGACCTCAGTGGCCAACACTGATAATCAAAGCTTTAGCACGCAGTTCTGAGGTGTAGCCCCAAGTCCAAAAGGACAAATCCTCTGTGGTTTGCTTACTCTGGCAGCTGAATTGTCCTTTCCATTGCAGTGTGATGAGCATCATTTCCAGGGAAGTTCACAGCTAAAGTTCACAGGCTGGAGCAAACAGGGGCACTCCTCTTCCCACGTCTTTATCTCAATGCTTAAATCATATTAAAAACAAGGTTGACATTGTCTCTGGTTGAATGAATTCCTTCACACGCTCTGGGAGGCTGTCAGCTCAGAGATAGGACGTGACTCTGGTGTTTCAGAAATTCTGCCCAAAATAGATGCCCAGATATGCAGTTTTCCTTACACACATTGCTGAATAAAGGCAGAGCTGGAGCAGCCACTCCAAGGTCCTAGTTGGAATGGCAGGCATTGGTGAAGCAGCTCCATTCCACAAATTTCCAGATAGTCCCATAATATTTCTCAGATCTTTTGCATTGATTATCACATTATATTTTGCAACTTTTACAAAAGTAATTAGTTAACTATTTTCTGTAGGCTGTACCAAGATTTTTTTTTTTTTGCATGTGGTTTATCCTTGTAAACACAAATCAGTCTATTGTCCTTGAGACTGGAAGATCTGGAACCAAAAATATAATCTGAAAGTAAAACATGACTCAGCTGCAAGTAATATGAACAGTAATTGCCACTTAGTGATCTTTCAGTTGGTGGAAAACAAACCATCAAAATGCTAATTGCAGGATTCACTGGGATTTAGGTTGATTAACAAACTAGACAACCAAGTGGGCAGCAGCCACTGAGCCAGAGCTCTGGCTCAAGTGGAGTCAGCAGAGCTGAGCTGGAATCAGTGGAGCAAAACCCACTTTATTCCCTTTGCCCAAAGAATAAACATATGCCACGTCGGAAATAGAACAGTTGGAAACAGTTTCTGCATGGGATACTGATGAAAAATAACTGGGAGACAGAGAGAAGGGTGATTAGACTTCTTTAAAGGCAGACTTAAGGGTGGGAATGAGGCCAGCCTGACATTAATGGGGTCTTGGCTGTGTCTGCAGTGACCTGCTGGTGCACCTGGTTACAGCTGTCCTCACTCTTTATTTATGAAATAAATTCATGTGTGTTTTAAATGGGAAATAGAAGTGTTAAAGTTGCCTCTTGCAATGAGGTCTTTAGAACAATTTAGATAATTTAATATGTTTTCCCCTGAAGTTGAGGAAATCCAATGTTTGCAGTTGTTAAGTAATTCAAATCTATTTTATTCTTGAGATTTGGGAAGTAATGTGTTTTTATGTGTTGGAAATGCAAAATTTCAAGTATCCAGAGAATGCATTACCTCTAAACAAACCATGAATTGCTTTAAAATCATTTCATTATAGTCTCCTGACTCACTGATGGCACAGAATTTATTACGTTTTTTCAATCTCAAATCTTGATTGTCTGTTCTGTTGAAATGTAGACTAATTTCAAAATATCCGAAGTTTAATATTATGAAAGAACCTGTAGTAGGGGTGAAAGACTGGAATACTGACTCCTAAAGTAAGCACCCTCAAGTTAATTGTTCTTTTGATGTGGTTTGGAGGGGGCTGTGTGTCCTATGCTGTGTGACAACCTATGGCCTTAATCCCATGGCAAGAGGTTTTTTATCTCAGAAAGAAAAAGTTCTGTGAGATCATTCATAAATTTTAAATGGGCTTCACATTGCAATCAGGAGCTAATTTTCTTTTCCCATTATCTCCTGCCATTCTGTGCTATGAGAACACTTTGTTCTCTACAGCAACCTCACTCAGAGAGAGCTCTGGTCCCTCACAGAAGTAATTAACTGGGAAGGACTTCAGATTTTCATGGAGACCTTCCCCAGGCATGCAGGGGAACAAATCCCACACCCAAGGATGGGTTTCATTCCAGCTTCACATTCCTCACTTCTGCCTCCTGGATGCACATTGACAGTTCCTGTGGCAGAGAAGGATTTAGAGTCAGGAAATGTGGCTTTGTAGAACTGCTCATCCCACAGTGTGTTTGAACACTGTGAGCTGTTCCCAGCATTAAAGATTCATCATTGTGTAGAGTCTCATGGTTTTTAAATGTGAATGCTTATCTCCTCTTTAATCACAGTGTTTGCTTGATGTCTCGTGTCTTTATTTCACACGGGGCTCTGCTTTCTTTCATTGACTTACAGGTGAAATATTTAAGTTGTATTTTATGTTTGTTACAAAATAAAAAAAAAAGGATCACCACCACCAGCCATTCTAACTGTTGATTCCCCTTTTTTGCCAGTTTGCTGTTTTGTGGTTCATAAGAGGTGCCATGAGTTCGTTACCTTCTCCTGTCCTGGGGCTGACAAGGGACCCGACACTGATGTGAGTACATTGACATTTCAGACACTGCTCTACACAGATTGATGTTGTTACACCCGTGAGAGTGGATTACAAACAGGATCAGTGGGTTCTTCGTGACAGATAATTGAGTCCAAGTGGGTTTGAACAGTTGTGAAGTGAACATTTATGTACTGAAAAATCTGGTTTTGGTAAGAAAAGTGTGTGACCAGGAACAATATCCTCAGAACATGCCAACCCTGAGGTGTTCACCCAGCCATGAATCAGCATTTTATTTTCCTTGCTTTACGTTGGATGTATTTGACGTTACCAATTCCCAGAAAGGCTGAAGCTCTTTCTGAGCTTTCTTTGTATCTGTCTTATCTCAAGGTGTATCTTTTGAGCTGTCTCTGGTCCTTGTCTCACTGCACACAAGGATCTGTAGCTCCAGTTAAATGACAATTTAATCTTGAGCCAGCTGGCTTATTAGGATTTTTATTTTATTTTCATGTTTGAGCTAGTCTAGCAGTCTGGATACTCCCATTCCATCCTGCTCTGTCAGTACTTCTGCAGCATTTTTGGTCCGCAACCAGTTTTTCCTCTCAACACATCTGCCTGCGTGGTGAGACACATGTGCAGGATCTTTGTGTCACCCTGCTGAAATAATAAACTGATCTCGTTTGTTCACATAAAAATAACATTTCTTTGGGTTTTATAAATCCCCCTTTACAGTGAAGTAATTTAACATCTGCTTATGGGAACAATGCATTCCAAGTGTTCTTTGTCTGAATGGCTCTGTTTTGTTTCTTATCACATATTCATGCTCTAGATTGTAGGCTATTATCTCCTCTGATAAAATGCACCAGAAGAATTTTCCTGCTAGGTTTTAATGAGCTTCTCATGAATTGTTTCAATATGCCAGCCAGGAGGTCAGTGAACAATATATGGGCAGAAGCCACAAGGGGTCTTGGAAAATTTCAGATATTAAAAAGTTCTCTCATTTTTAAATTTAAATATGGGGAAATGTTCAAGAACTGAGAATTTTTAAAACTTCAATTTTTAAACCTTTCCCATAATTTATATTTTGGTGCAGAAGAAAAATGGTGAAGCTAGAAGTGTAATTACCCAGCTCAGTGTCTCTTGTTTAGCTGACAGACTTTATTAATAAAACACTCATTAGGCAAGAGCAAGAAACCAAAATTATTCTTCATACCTGTGCTTTTCTGAAAGTTCCTGATTTCTTTAGGCTTTGCAGTGGGACAGTTGGCTCTGTACATGTAGTTTAACAGCTAAAGCAGGTTTTGGAATTTGGGAGTTGTGTATTTGAAGTGCCTTGAGCTCCAGAGAGGCTGAAACCCAGGTCAGCCCTGTATGGGTGATGTTCTCATCCCTGATCTGTCTGGAGGTTGTGGATGGCAAAACCCCCACTGGGCCCAAAGAGATCACAATTTCAGCAAAAGTCTGAGCAATTAAAGAATATCTGCTGAATTCCTCATTCTCTGAATATAGTTCATAGCTACAAGCAGTGATTTGTAGGTATGAACTATATACCTACATTTTTCTAATCAGAAAATGATTTCTGGTTGACTTTGGTCGGGCCTAAAACCATAAGGAGAATAACCCAAATCTGGTGTTAGCTTAGTGCTCAGTTGTGATGTAGGAATTAATATTAATTGAAGTTATTCTTGATTGAGTTTTAATGGTGACACTGACAAGGAGCTCTGCTGTTTCTATAATGAATGGTTTGGCTCTTAAAAGTGCTCTTGATTATTTATTTTTTTAATTAGATGGCTCTTTGGGTTTGTTCACCTGAAGTTCAGGAATGAGAACACACATTTGTGTGTGAGACCATTTAATTTTACTGAGAAGCTTTTCATGGTGACAGAATCTGTGACAGGTTGTTAATGGTCTCCAATATTACTGACTGCATTTCATGATTTGGGTTTTTGGCCTCGATGATTAAATAAATCAGCCTAATGCCTCATTTCTGTTATTTGGGTTACCAAATGATCATTTGCAGTATTTACACAGCAGCAGTAGCTCAAAAACAGTTTGAAGATTAAAAGCAATCAGAAAATAAATATGTTTTAATAAAACTGTGCTACATTAGTGGGTACTATTACACAAAGAGGATTGTAGAATATTATACTTTAATTTACTGAAATGTTTGACTATAATTTCAACCCTTTTAAAATTCAACAACTTACTCCTATCCCAATTGCTACAAGCTTTGTTCTGAAATGTAGTGTGCTATAAAGCTTATCATAATATTTTGCAGATTTTTAAATATTAAAACATCCTTTTCTAAATTACTTTGTGCAGGTGCACAATTAATTTGTGTACTCAAATGCTCCAGTGTAACCTTTCCATTAATTGTAATACTGTCATTAATAAAATTAATTTTCCAGAGCAATAATTATAATAATTATAATCATTATATAATAATAATTGTTGTGTATCAGAATAATGTTAAATTATGGTGTCCTGTACTTTTAATATAAATGAGGCAGTCCTTGCAAAAGTGCCTTAATAAAGGTGAGTGTAAAAGAGGAAAGCTTAAAATGAGTCTCTTCTTGTTTTACTCAGAGTAGCTGAAATGTGAGGTTGAAATGTCTGTATTTGTGCCAAAAGGAAAATAATACTTGGGATTAAAGTGCTCATCCTTGAGTGGCATTGCACTGATGATGTCTGGGGAACAATATCCTGTTTCAGTGAAACAAGAAGTCACATAATCAAAAAAATTGTACATTTCCTTATTACTTGGCAGGGTGTGAGCTCTGGTTTCTTAGCAAAAAGCAGCCCAGGAAGTTGTTTTCCTGCTGTCTAACAGCTCTCTGGAGTTTGAACAGAAATTATTCATCTTCTCTTCATGGCCACCTCTTTATGGCGATGCTGTTAAGTAGAATTGAACAGCTCCTGCTGCTCTCCAGAGTCACAGGAAGCATCATCTCCCCTTCAGTGGAGATCGAGCGTCTTCCAAGAGATGCATCTTCCAAACCACTGCTTGGTTTTGGAAGATGCTTGATGTTCTTAAAACTGTTTGAAGTCATTGACGAAATACTTAAACTTCGGTAAATCAGTGTGAAAATGTAAGAGCAGCCTCAAAACTGGAGTGCTGCTGTAATGAGCTTTGTTAAGATGTGTTCAGTATTAAGGGATAATTGGTTGGTTTTGTGAAAATTTAAATATTTTTCTCTTGAAAATTTAAATATTTTCCTGTTTTCTTTGTTAATGGAATTCCGTGATTTGTTTTCTTTGTTAATGGAATTCAGTGATCAGAAGGTGTCTTTGTTGTATATTAAAATGTTCCTAATTGCATGCTACATATAATTAAAACAACCCAAGCATTAATTTAAAATAGTGTTTGACTGTATTATGTTTTTCACTACAAGTTTATAAGACTGTGAGTGCACAAGAACTCACAGATTGTGGCCACTGGATGAGCACTGTTTCCCTTTCAGATTATAATAATAGAGAATCCAAGGGAGGACTATAAGCAAAATAAATAGAAATTAAAATTAAAAAATGAAAATAATTTAAATGAGATAGAGTGACTGAACAGTGAAATGATGTGAAATCTGACTGCACTTGGTGAGTTTTTTAGTCTCTAGGAGAGAATGGATGGGAAGATCTAACAGCAAAGCCTTCTCATCATTGCAGGGTAACTGAACCCAGGGATGTCAAAGGTGACATATTTCAATGTCAATTATCCTCTTGATACTGAAACTATTTGGGAGCTTTATCTTAAGCGCATTTGAAAGCTCAGTGTGAATGTGAACAGCTGTGAGGTTCTGTGGGATGCTGTAGGAGATGGGTGTTATCTCCAGTGGGTTGGATATGGGGATAATGCAATTCTAGAGTACAATATTTCAGGGGGGTTTTTTTGTTAAGATACAATTTATTAAAACAACAACAAAAAAAATCACTCACGAGAGGAAGAAAAAAACAATTTAAAAAAGCAAAAATAATAAAAAAATCAGTGTGAACTGATCATGAAGACACTGGTTCAGAAGAAACTGAAGCAGGGCTTTTAGTGGGTCGTAAACTCACTGCTGCCCAGCCATGCACCCCTGATACACAGGCAGAGATATGACAGAAATTATTATTCTGTTTTTCAGGGAGATGGTTTATGTTGAATTCTGCAGCTCTTCATCTGGAATTTGGAAAAGAACTAAAGTGTTAAAGGTCTTTAAAGCACAATCTTTCAATATTGTTTTGTCTCTTAAACTGTGGCCAGGTCTCGGAAAGGATCTTTAAGATTAACTCCATAACAGTGCAGGTTTTTGGGTGTGCTGATGGGGAACTGCAGCAGGGGGCTGCCAGTAGAAGAAATTCAGATTTTTTTCCTTGGGGTTCCCATCTCTCCACAGTGCTGTGGATATTCCCTGAGTCCCCTGTGGGGAGATGGGACATGAACCCTGTGAGGCTCCACTGTGATTTTCATTTTATGGTTTCTGTGATTCTAGAGTTGGGAGGAGAAAGATTGACCCTTAAAAATTCATGTGCTGTGGGACCAGTGGGAAGAATTCTAATTCAGAAGTGCTGATGTTCAGAGTGGCAGCAGTGGGTTGGATTTGCCCTGAGGCTCAGGGAGTGCTGATGTCCACATTTACTGCACTGTTACACTGCTCATTTGATGGCTGGGGCTCTGAGAGAAATGATTTGAAGAATCCCCTCTGTACTAAGTCAGAATAAATTAATATAACTGGTTTGCCCTGGAGGGTTTAGGTGTCTTGACCAGATTTCTTTTTTCTGTTCAGTTCCAGGAAATGCTGATTTTTTTTTTTTTCCCATTTTATTTCCCCCACTGGCATTTAATCATGTTTCTAGATCATATTTACATGTAGGAGGCTGGTTTCAGAGTGGAAAAAGAGAGTTGCCTGACTGGCCTAGGGAATTTAAAAAAACCAAACCAAACTCATGAGAAGAAAATGCAGCAACTGGAAGCACAGTATTAAGATTTACTGTAGAACTAGTTAAAAAAGGGATTTTAATCACAAAGCTTTGCAGTCTTTCCAAGGATAATGAAATGCAGCAGCAGGGTTTGTCTGATTTGCTTTTAACTCTGTAGTTTTTACAATGGAAAACAACTGTTAGAAATGTTGGACATCTTGAGACTGGAGCAGCAACAAACATGATTTGATAAAATATTATAGAATCACAGAATCACTTAGATTGGAAAGGATCTTTAAGATCATCAAGTCCAACCATATGTCACTAAGGTTTGGGAGGCAGGTTTTACTGCTGATCTGAATTTTGAGTAATTTGTCCCAGAAATATTTTCTTTTTAATTAAGATGAAAACCTTCTTGCTTCATCACAAAAGATACACAAATGCAGGGAGACCTGGCAGGAAACAGTTCACTGCTTGCCAGATTAACAAAAATGTTCTCTTAAAAAGAGGCCTGTATGAATTTTTGGAAGTGATTCTTAAACAGCTCTGATGCAATTTTTCATTGCATACACTAAACAGAAAATATAAAGCCCCCTCTATTTACAGATTAAGGATACAACTCAATGTGTTTGTATGTCTGTGGTTTCTAATGATGATAATTATTAATTCCATTGATTTTGCTTGCAATAGACAATATTAGATGCAGGCAGTACGTAATATTCTTATTAAAAAACAATTACAATGCACACATACTTTTGTCAAAATATGATGTTCCTATAACATTCCAGCCACTGCCTTTTCCCCAAAAGCATGTCCTATATCACAAAATCAATGTGATCACAGTCGATGCAGTAAGTGATACTGAAGGAGCTGAAAAATTTTATTCTTTTTGTTATTTATCATAAGTACTTTAAAACAATTTTTACAGGACAGCAAGATTTTTTTTTTTTACAAAAATAAGCCTTTTTTTTCTTGTGGTTACCCTGACTTTTGAATCTCTGAAGAGCATCCAAAGTAATTTATGGTTTTGACTTCAAAGCCCTCAGATTTAATTGTGGGGGGAAGTTGCTTGGTTTTCTGATGTTTTAATTGTTTTTTCAGTGATGCTGTGTGACAGTGGCTCATTACAAATTGTGATTATATTGACAATGAAATTCCAGTTTGAACAGAATCAGTGCAAAGATAAGATTCTTTTTAATGGAAGGCAGAGAAATTCGAGAAGGAAACCTGCCCATGGGCTCTGTGCATCCTGAGAATATATTGAGCTCATTTTCCTCCAGCCCTGGGAGGAGGTTCTGGTCACAGAGGTTCATGGAATTGCCCATCCCTGCCTGTACAGAGAAGTTTGGGGCACTGCTCTCCTAAATGCCTTTTTTAAGTAGCTGCAAGCAGCTTCCCAGATTACCTGAAAGCAGTTCTTGTGCTGGAATGTTTGAATTAATCAGCCCCTGAGAAAACAGGTGTAGCTTCTATTCCTAAATTAAAGCACAGGCTCCTTTTATTGCAGCTGAAATGGCTTTTAGCTGCAGTGAACCATCCTCAGAAAAACCAGAATTAAATTACAAAGGAACAGGTTCGTGAACTTTTATAACTACTGGTAATTCCCACCTTTTCCCTGTAATCCAGTCTCCAAACTGGCTCTGTGTCCATCTGCATGGAAAAATTTTCCCTGCAGTGTTGAAAGGAGCTGTGTGAATCCTCTCCTTGAACACCCCAGGGGAAGGAAATCCGTGGTGGGTGGCTGCCTGCACAGTGTGTGACTCCAAAGGAACATTTGCTCACATCTTCCACTGCAGCCCTTCAGGCTCCCAGTTCAAGGAGATTGTTCCTGAGACACTGGCAGTGCAGTTTAGATTTTTGTTGAAGTCTCTGAGATTTGAATGTTCATAGCTTTTCATTTATAAAGAATATTTTTTTTTTTTATTTTCCCAATACAGAACGCTGCAAGTGCTGAATAGCTGTATCATAAAATTTATGCTTTTTATTTTTCTCTCTAGCCATTTCCTGTGCAATGTAACATAGGTGATGCTGGAAGGAGTTAATCACTGGAGAGAGCTCTGCTGAGACACTTAGGAAATGTATATAAATGGTGAACCTAAAAATATCCCTGATTTTCACAAGTTAGCACTGCAGAACAATTAGGCAGTGGGACTATAAAAGGAGAACTCTCAGCTAAGTTACTCCCAGTAGTAAAAAGAAATCTTGTGGACGGGGTGCAGTGTTGGTGGCAGCAACCCCTGGGTGCTGATTTTCATAATCAAAACATTTTCTAACTCCCCAAAATGAAGCTGGCATGACTCCAACAGCACTTATTTTTCAATTGTTAAGAGTGTATTGAGTTCTGTGCAATTTGGCTTGAGTTTCATTATTTCCTAGTCAGCTTGTGTTTCCCCTTGGCAAAAGTGTGTTGTGTCAATCTTTAAACTCTGTGTAAATGTGCTGATATTTGGGTTTAGGGGGGAAGAATGCCTAAGAATTACTAATAATGTGGTTTGTTACATGAGATATCATGTGTAAAATGCACCATAGATATTTCTATCCGGTTCCACCCCCACAGCTATGTGGGTTTTAAAATAAAAAAAAAAGTGATTATGGCACACTGAACTCAGTAGTTGGAAGAGACACAGACAGACCACTGAGAGAGCCTTGCAGAATGCTGGCAATTTTTAGCACTGTCTGTTTGTTGAGGTGGCAGTTCTTACAACAGAATTAGATTCAATCTTAATTTGGAATAAAACAAGTGGGCTAATTTTGAAAAGCACTGCAGATCCCATATGCTCCAAGTGATTTTAATGTGTCACCAGAGAGTGTCCCCATCTCTGGGGATTGCTGGGGCTCTGTCCTTGGGGTGCTGGGAGAAGTTTGCTGATCTCTGCTGAGTTGAAGTGCTGTGGCCTCAGCTCCTTGGTGTCAATCACAGCTCCACTGAACTTCTCTGGGGGTGGGGAGGAAAGAACAACTTGTACTCTTGGGAAGGAGCAAAGCTCTTTTATGGAGGTGTTTTGACCCTGGAACAGAGTGATGAGAGAGAGAGGAAAAGCAGGGAGGGGAGGTGGGGACATCCTGGCTGGGAAGGGAGCAGCTGCCACCCTCTTCCACTGGAGCTCCATTTATGTATTTATCAGGTGCTGGGAAAGCATCAAGGAAGCTCAGAACAAGAACAGTTTGGTTTCCTTCCTGGGCATTGCTTTTGTATTTCCTAATTTTCACTGTCCATTACTGGGAACTCTGACGAGATCCAAAGAGCTCACAGATTTTTCTTCAGCCTGGGGGAAAGACAGGATTCATTTTGAAGTAATCGGTGACTTCAGGGAACATCTATTAAGGGTTCTCTTAATATTCTGTCATTTTACAATTGATCTGGTTTTTCTAGCAGCCCAGTGAAACTTGATGCAAACAGATTTTAAGGCATTGGTGCATTACCTGTGCTGAAAAAAAACAAATCCTGATGCTTCTGCTGAAGTTAACACGATGCCAGTCATGATTCCCTTCATAATTTGATTTTTGCTGTTCTTGCAAATAAATTAACTGTGGCATGGCCTGTGTAATTAATGAACCCCAGTCCTTAAAGTACCAGTGATCAGTGCTGAGCTCATAAACTAAATTCAGAAGCATATCATAAATTCTGCTAATGAGAACTTAATTGGTGGAAGAGTCAGAGACTGATTTATTCCTTTTCCTTTCTGTCCCCATGAGAAGGGTACCTGAGGAACTGAGGATGAAAGAAATGTCTAAGTGTTGGGAAAACCATTGTAATCTGTATCAAAGCACCTTCAGGTCTGTTTCTATGGCAACAGGAGCATCAGACCAGCAGAGAATGGACCAGAAAGGAGATAAAAGCATCTACAGAAATAGTTGTAAGAAGTGTCTGCATAGCTTTGGCTACTTTTCTTTCTTTTTTTAGAAAAGAAAAAAAGAAAAAGCCCCAAACTTGGAGGTTTTGAAACCTAGTTATTATAGCTATTTAGGTTAGACCCTATTGGCAGTGAAGGACTGGTAGAATGTAGTAAAATATTAACTTCAGGGACATTACTTAAAGAGTTTATAAAAAAGAGAGTCTGAAATCTAAATTTAATAGAAACGGTGTAATTTTGTTAAAGTGATTTCTATGTAACCTCTCTTGAAAAGGCATTTTCTGAATCTTAAGGTCTTCATTATTTTTTATAAAAGTTATAAAAAAATGAGAAATGATCCATTTTTGGTCTGCAAAGAGCCTTTTCTCCTATCCACCTAATTGCTTTATTATCATAAATCGTGCACTTGGTGTCTAATTACAATGATGGGAATTGTAAATCACAGACTTGGAGTCCATGGGGTCAATACTCTTTGTCTTTGCGATGCCAGAGATTCAAAAAATACGTAGAAAGGAATACGTAGAAAGGAATAAAAAACTTTTTTCCTCCATCTTTCAGATGAACTAGGGTCATTCCAATGGGAAAAGTGGCCTGGAAAATCACAGGCAGATGCAGCTTTAGAGACTGATTTCTTGGAATGAAAAGCAAATTATGATCGATTGGACAGGGACTCTGGTGAGCACCAGAGAGTGATTTCTTTTAGTGTGTTTGTACAAGTAGAGATGTATAAAAATTCTGATATACCCTGTCCAAAAATAGGATAAAAAGCAACCTGACTGCAGCAGTGAGGTTTGAGGGAGTTAGGAACAGATGGGCATAAGAATATATAGAGAACCTATGTTAAATAGGCCATACATAAATACATGAAAAGTTTGTGGAGAAGGTTCTTGGTTTCTTTGTTCCAGGTTTTATTTTATGATATTTTTTCCCCTAGAATCATTTGAAATCTGGGATTATCCCAAAATATTGTTTCCTTCCTGCAAAAATTATTTGGATTTAATTAAAGATTGTTTGAGTCCTGCAATCTTACCATGCAGCAGGAAGAAGACCTGGGGATCCCTTCTTGTAAACAGCTTTGTGAAAGTCATACTTAGTCAAAATCCACTTTTATTTTTCCAAGGTCTGTATTAGTACCTACAGATTGTCCTAGTTACGAGTACAGATGTTGGATTGTTAAATCTGAAGCCTGAAGTCCCATTCCTCCATGTATATTAATGGCATTTCCTTTTTTTAAACTATATTAAAAGCTTTTTCTTCCCTGTAAAAAGAAAAATACGAATTTTAATAACCAAAGGCTTTGGGTTTTGTGGTTATTCCCAAATTTTTAGGGGTTTTTTTGTCATGTTGATCTTGTTCTACCAAAATTCAGTTGTCAGCTTTGAAATTTAATGAAGTCAATACTCTGCTTTAACCCCAAATAGAATAGGAGTCAAAATACTTTGGTATTTCAACCCCGGGAGAAGCAGAACCAAAAAAGATAGGATAGTAAAAAAAACCCCAAACCCACTAGAAATAAAAGCAATCCTGAATTTTTAGGAGAAATGTATGAAGTCCCTCAGAGTTTTGTTTAACATCTGCTACTTGTCTCTTCATGTGCCAAGAGCATGATTGGACCATTCAGGAAAATAAAAAGAACTCTGCAATCAACAGACTTTGTTCAATATTCCTGCACAAAGGGGACTCTCCATAAATAATAGGAAAGACTTTGGTCAAACACACACAAATGGGTTTATATTTAACATGTTTTATTTAGAAACCTGCCCACACAGAGGTAAAATTAAGAAAAATAAAGACACACTTTTTTTGGTGGTTTCTTTTTTTTTTAAATTTGCTGGAAGCGCATTATAGAGGAGAGGGGTAGAAAATGTTCTATTCTCCCGTTCCAGACTAATCCTTTGCTCTTCTGTGAGAAGGTGCAGCTGTTTGCTGATCTTACATGCTCAAATCAAATCAAAGTGGTTCCCAGAGCTTTGTGTTTGGCAGCAGCAAAGCCCTGGGGTCAAACGAGGAGACAGCACCAGCACAGACCCCAACTCCTCCAGGCTCCTCACGAGGAGTTCTGTGTCTAAATCAAGTCCCTTCAGTGACACAGCACTCCAGAAATGGCTCCTGTAATAAAAGTTTGTTTTCAAGTAGTTCTAAAAGAAACGAGGAAAAAAAGCAGCGTTTTATTTTCTCTCACTCCAGCTGTCCTTGCGCTGCATTTCATTTTCCTGTCCCTCTGCTCCTGTCACAGCCTCCCCGCCCTCAGGTTCATTACTGCTCGTTTTGCCAATACTCTCGGGATACACTCCAAGAATTTGGGTTATTACTCACTGCAATAAAAGACCAATGCATCTTAATCAATACAGCCTTCCAAAAATTAAACATTTCCTGAAGTTGGGGTTCAAAAGGATCACATTAAAAATCAAGTTCCTCCTCCGCAAGTAGCAGATTTTTTTTGCCTTCTGAGAACGTCACTCATGAAAGTATCTGGAATATGAGATTTATTTTTTTAATTAAGGCCTTTTGGCAAAATGTGCCCCACTCTAAAGGGGATGTGGAATTCCTCATCCATGCCCAGGCAGGCATGTGCACACAGATATTGTTCATTTTCCATGCTCATTAGTGGTTGTGTTCCCCAGCAGAGTCAACAGGAGCTGCAAGGAGACACTTGGTGCTTTTGAAAATTAGGTTAATAAATCATCAACACTTGATGTGGGAGTTTGTGAGGGTATTCTGTGCTGTTTAAAATACAAGATATTTGCTATTTGCACTGGATATTTGTTATGCAGTTGTGTGTCTACTTGTGCATAAACATCACCATATATCTAAAAGTATTTATGGCATATATTTATTTTAAAATCACTGCAGCTCCACAAATACCTGGGTGGAAAAAACCTGCAGTACTGAAAGTTATGTGGCTCAGCATTCCAGTTTTAAGAAATCATTTGTTTGTCAAGGGAAAGCTCAGTTAAAAAGTGAACTGCTCTGGGTTGCATGGGCCAGCAGCTGAGTTTTGCAGGACGTTCTGAATGCAAGGTACTGCTGTGGAAATCTGGAGAGTGAAGAGAAATTCAGGGAAAGGTCTGGGAAGCATTGGGTTTCCAAGCATTTCTAACATTAGTACAAAATTTGCATCTGAGTCAGTGGGAGTCTTTGGTGCTTAATGAACTGTGCTTGATTTACAAACTTGGTATTTAAACAGTTTCTTTAACGCAGAAATAAAGAGCATGTGAGATTTACAACTGCAAGAAAAACTAAAAAGATGCCAAATAAACTGTGCTGCATCTATTCCACTTGGAGCCCTCAGGAAAATGTTTATTACACAAAAATATTCAGTGCATTTCCTACAAAATCCCAGGCAGGAAGAGCTCTGGCTTTGGTGGTGATGGCACCAACTGCTGTAGAAATGATAGGGAGTGATGCCTATAAAACCAGATAAAAAATTTATAGTTCATTAAGTAGGAAATGGAATTTGAGATGCTGCTGTGGGTTTAGGGTGTCCTCTTGCAGTCCTTGGGATTTAGGAGACTCAAATAACCACAGCAGGGTGAAATTTCTTCTGCAGGTGAAGAACTGAGATCTCTGTTCCTGCAGTCACCACCATCAGCTGGGCATTTGCTGCAGTTTACTTGAGTAGATGTGCCCATCATCACCATCTATTTTCCCTGAAACACAGAACTCTGCAGTCACACCATCTTTTTTTTTAATAAGCTTTGCAGCTTTTATATATGTTTTATTCATTGTGATTAAAAAGAGGTGGAGTTGTAAATAAGGCCAGTGGCAGGAAACTGTTGGTTCAGAAAGATTCCTGGAATAATCATTTCAAAAAGCACATTAGATAAAACAGCCTTAACTGGATTTCTCCAGTCTTCCCAGCCTTGTGCAAAATCATGTGAGTACAGCCAGTTTTTAAAAGACTGTTAATGTTATTCTGACTTAAAAGATGGTAACTTAAAAGTGAAGTCTGTCAATAAAGGGAGAAAACAAATAGGTAGTAATCAAAAAAACAAAGGAAGAAAAGAATTATGTCCTTGCTAATGATAGTCCATAATTAGATCTCCATAATGGATGGGTCGAATAATCTATTTAATTTTAACTATAGTTTGTGATAGATTACTGTGCCTTATTGTGTTATGTCCCTGTAATGAAAGAACCAGCATTACTTTTGTAGTAAATAAATGTTTCTCAGAATGTATTTTTCTCAATTTCCTCATCATTTATGTAGGGCCTCGTGAAGTTTTTCCTTATTCTGTCTAATGGGACTAATCTTCTGGTCTTTTGGTAGAAATTGCCCCAATTTCTCAGTTATGCAGCAAAGGTTTTGGCCTTATATATTTTCAAGTATAAGCTTCTATTTAGTGATTTATCCTTCCCTGGCAAGTTAAAATGTTCTTTATCTACAGCCTAATTAAACTAAACCATATACCATCTGTGTCTAGTTCAATTAAAACAAATTGGACAGATTGACCTCCTTGATACTCTTCAAAGCATTTTATTAGTCTGCAGAGTCCCTTCAAGATAGCTTGTTACCTCCTGAGACAATACTTGCTGTCTGCTTGAAAAAAGTTGGGGGAAAAAAAAAAACAGTCTGCATGAAAAGGAAAAAAAATGTTTGTTTTCCATTGAAAACCAAAATAAAGAATAAAACCCCTGTGGAGGTACATCAGGTGGAAAGGAGCAGTCCAACCAGTCCAAGCAGCCTTTGACATCCTCCTTTAATGGGCATTTCTCCTCAGCTTTTATTCTCTTATAGGTCTTTGCTGTGGGGTTTTCCTGGTTTGTTTGTTCTCAGAGCTCTTTGGACAGGTGAGGGTGAAAGGACGAGTTTTCCACAAACAATAACAAAGCTGTTCTTACTACAGACAGAATATTTCACCAGGCCAACAGAAATGCTCCTTCTGTATCTTGACTTGACAAATGCTCCATACTATGCTTAAAATAGGGAGATGTGAAAATCCTGACATATTTAAGGATTTTCTCAGTAACTTTTCTAATGATAATCAGCAGTGTTGAGTTATTCCAGTGCATCTGTGCTTTAGGTGGTGTCCTAAGTTTTATTGGTAACCAAGTGATTTCTGGGCATGTCCTCTTGATAAACAGCAGAAGATAAAACCAGTAAACTGTGGGGATTGCTAATGGCTTTTAAAGTTATGACCTGCCATCACTGACTGTGGTGGTCAGAGGTAATAGTTCTTTTCCTCTCTGTGTAAAATAAAATACGGTTTTTGTTTCTTCTGCTGTGATTAAAGGGATTTCACATTTGTGGACGTCGATATTTTTAGTTCATTTCAGGGTTTTTTTGCTCTCTTTAATTCAGTTTTTAACACGATTGTTTTTATTGTTTGTTTCCCCACTGAGTCCTGACTCTGCCCTCATCCTGAAGGACTGATCAGGAGCTCCTCTTCAGTGCAAAGCCCCCGTTTCCCCTTCTCTGCCCATGCAGATGGTGTTTCAGTTCTTGCTGGGAACAGTCTCTGCAGAAGATGCTGCCAAAGTGTCTTCATTAACTGGCTGGCAGAAGTTTTGAGCAGTTGACTACCTTTCCCTCAGATGATAAAATCATTTTGTTTGGCAAAACATTTAGATTTTCTTTTAATGGCCTTTGCAGCTCTCCTTGGAGGAGTGAGAACTGGTGAACACAGCAACATGCTCAGGTCTTGTCAACAGGAATGAATTTCCTGAGATTCTGATACTTCTATTATCCCTAGTTCATCCAGGAGAGCGAGTTAAAAGAGAGTAAAATTTTTATTCTTCAGATTAATTAGTTGTAAATAACTCTTCATCAAACTTAAAGAACTGCCAGTCTTAAGCAAACATTTCTTTAATAGTATGGTTGAGACTAAAGCATTTTAGTTGTCTCGTGTTGCTTTACTGAGTTGGGTTTTCCTTTGGGATGTTCACTGCCCTAACCTTGCATAAACTTGCTGCTTCCAGAATATCTTCTGTGATCATATCCTGAGATGCTGAGACTGTGCAATAATATTCCATCATTTTCTTTAAAACTCATTTTAATGATCTTTTAAAAGAAAATTAATTATTAAAAAAAAGAAAAATATTTTTGTTTGTGATACAGAACAGCAGAGAAGGCAAGCAATAATCTTTGCTGGCTATTTGGGTGATTCAGTGAAGGCTGACTGAGCATCTGTTAAGCAATTTGAAGTTGGAGACAGCTACAAAATTCGTCACCCTGCAATAAAGCGGGATGTTTAATTCCATTGTAAATATGTAAGATGTAAATCTACTAAAGCTCCGTGTTACTGTGAGTAAATTGAGTTTGAATTCATTAAGAACTTTGAATCAATCATCAAGTCAGTAATGAATCATTAGCAAATGCAAAAGCAGGCTTTCAGTATTAGCCCAGGTTTTGTTGAGGCTTTGCTGGGTGTTTCCTGCTGCTGCCTCCTACTTCTGGGCTGATTTTTGGGAGGAAGCTGCCCATATCATGTCAGGAGACTTGGTGCGTCCTCCAGGTTGGACTTTTCCTCTTAAACCATGTCAGAACAATGATTTCATCTGCTGCTTTGTCCTCCTGATGTTTCCCCACGAGTCAGGAGTTGTGTTTGGGTTCGTGCTGAGCATCCCTGAGGCTCTGCAGCCCCGGCGAGGAGGGCTCAACCTGACACCCCAAAATCCCCATCAGCACATCCCTGCAGTAGAAGGACTTTACACACAGGTAGTTAACAAATTGGTAATCAGACACAGAGGAATGAGTCGTTCCTGGATTACACAGGAACCTGGAGAGAATTCCCACTCTCCTCACCTCAGGTTGGTTCTGCAGCCCCTGCTCTGCAGAGCTCTGTGTGCCTTCCCACAGCACTGTGAAAATAAAAGTTCTTTGCTTCTCAGCCCGAGGAAATGTTTATGAGGATAACATTTTCCAGTTGGAGATTTGGAGAATAAGGTTTCTGGTCCCTGACATTATCTCAGTTGGCTGGAGCCAGAAACACCAAGGTTATGTTTGATCCCTGTTTGGGCCGTTCCCTGTAGAGTCGGACTCGATGATCCTTGTGGGGCCATTCCACCTCAGAACATTCTGTGATTCTCTAATCAAGAAGAAACCCAATCCCTTCCTTAACAAGGGCTCCATGTGGGTCATTGCAGTGAGATATTTCAGGCATTTATTTCAAGGCCATGTGAGAAGGTTGTATCTTTAAAAGACATGGAATATTTAAAATGAGTGTTCTAGGAGGTCCTGGATTCTCAAGGGACAGATTAATAACTTCATGCTAAAATATTGCAAAATGAAAGAAAAATATATTCCAATAAGCTTTTTGTCTCCTTAAAATAACCCAGCTGTGAAACTGGAAGTATGTGGTACTAAGTGTTCTTTGTTCAGAGTTTAAAAATAATTCAAAACCCCAGGGATCTGGAAGCAGATGTCTGCTTCAGGAATCATAAGGCCCCAAAAATGGGAGTATCTCCTTGTCAGCATACTGATTTCAGAGTCATGTGGCACCCATCAGTTCACTGAAAAAGTTTCTTTTTCCACTGGTTAAAGCTTCAGGGATCAGGGGTGTGGTGGTGATTTTTTAAATTGGTTCTGCGTGCTTGGGATAATCATTGCTCCAATCTGATCCTGCATCCTCAGGTATGTCATCGAATCATAGAATTGTTTGGGTTAGAAAGGAGATATATATATATATATATGTGTATTTATATATTTATAGGAGTAATCCAATCCCTGTAGGATGGTGCAAAAAGAACCTGCTCTTCCCATACCACTTACTGTGACATCTCAAAATTTCTGCTTCAGTTTTACTGTCTCTTATTTCTTATTCTGTCTCTTAATCCTTTGCCATATTTCCCCCCTAAACAATCCTGTCACATTCAGTGACCCTGTAAAGAAATGTCCCTCTCTGAGCAGAGGGATTGTGTTTCAAATCAACATTGACATTTAACCCTGCATTTCCAAATAAATCACAGTTTTACTGGATTGACTATTCAATCTAAACTCTCCATTTCATGATGCCGTGGCCATGATAAGTAAACGGGAAATATGTGAGCACAAATACATGTTTTATCAAGGAGCATTATAGGAAGCTTTTGGTAAAGGATTTTTGTTTCTTTTTCATTAACACCAGACTGATTAATACTTTCCTGTGGCATTTTTCATCCACAGTTTTGTCATTGTTCATTTGTTAACCTGCAGTTTATGTAAAGACAGTTCTCTGCAGAGGAGGTTTTAAACATATAATCTTAGTCCACAAACGTTCCACATGCATATTTAGGGCTTTATTTCAGACCATGTATTCAACATTTCTTTATTTAACAGAGAAAGCTTTGATTTTGAAAAGTATTTACCTGGTTGGCTGATTAGACATGAGAACATTTTTCTGTTAGTTTTAATATACTTGCTTAGTACAGTCTTGGGGCAGGCAGAAAAGAAACTGTAATTGAGTTGCATTAATTATATTCTGTGTATTTGTTGGGAGCCAAGGCTTTTACAAGAGGTGGATTGCTTATTCTCTGTAAAATCAAAGCTTGGCTCAGCAGATAACCTGTTTTCTAAACTCTCAACTGTGGCATATTAAAAAATTAAGTCCCACAAGGCTGCATATTTTAAGAGACACTTGAGCATATCAGTGCTGAGAGTGAGGGTTGGGGCTGGAACCTGCTAAAGCCAGACTAAAAGAATGAATTGTTCAGTCAGGCAGAAGGTTGAGCTGCATCTGGAGCAGAAGTCAGACACGAGTGGTGAATGTATTGACAGAGTGGCTGGTACTTAGAGGGAAAATGATCAGCCAAGTGCTCGGATAAAGTCACTTGTGCAGTTTTAAATCTGGATTTTATTAACCTCTCTCAGCACCCATGGATCACAAGCAAACAGTGGGGCCCAGCCAGAGCACTGCTGGAGATGAAGTGCAGTAATGGAACCATGACATATATAATAGGGGAAAAAATGCACAGATGTGGGGCTTCAAGTTAAAACCTCTCTTATCATAAGAACTGCTTGAGTTTTATTTATGGAGCACTTGGGAATTGTTCTTTTTGCAGGGTGAGACTTCAGGTGTTTTTTCTTTCTTATCTATAATGCAGTGTCATACAAAAAATAATAAGGAAGAGAAAATCTGACTCGTGGCATCTGTATTTATCTGTGAAATACGTGGCTCAGTGGTGGTTGTTGCACAGATAAATGTCATATTTGATCAAACCTGTTGTAATTCTTTCTCTTAGTCGTACGGATCTGGTTTGCTGGTAGAGGACTGTCAGTTGCATAATGTAAAATCTCTGGAAAATAGTTCAGTGCCTTCCAAATGGAATTATTTTGTTATTGATTTTTTTAAAAAAAGAAGGTGGAAGACCTTTATTTTGCATTTTTAAAAATTTGTTTTTGAGGGTCTAGAACAGTGGTTAACTGCAAAATCCTCAAAAAAACCAAACCCACCTGGCTATGCTGGGTAGAGCTTCTGCTCTGGGAATCTGATGTGGCATGTCAAAAACCAGGTTTGCTGTGACCTTTGAGGCTGCCCAGATCTCTCTGTAGGCAAGATTTCCACCGTGTCTGGCATGGACTAATAAGTTAACTGGATTGTGCTGAACTGACTGGTGCTGTTTTCTGTTGGACAATTTATTTTGCTGGTTGACAGGCTCAAAATTTTACTTTTTCTGAAGAACTTCTTGAAAAAAAATGTCGTTACTGTGGTAATAAAACGCATCTAAATGCTTTAATAGTGCTTTACAGATAGTTCACATAATACAGAGATGAGAATGTGCCTGCCTGTATAGGGGATATTCTGTGGTTCTTTTAGGTGCTTCCCCATTAATAACAATAATAACAATGATAACAATAATAACAGTAATAAAAATAATAATAATAGTGCAGCATAGAGCTGTGTTTATGCTTCATGTACTTAAACTTCTATTAAGCCCTGATAACAGCTTTCTCTTGATGTTGTGTTCCTGCTGCAGAGAGGCCTCATTTGTTTTGCCTGACAGGAAATATGTAAAAAAAATAAAAATAATAGCACAAGACCATGCTCTGTCACACTTAAAGTAGCCGTGGGAGTTGAACGGAGTGAGACTTGATAAATTAATGATGCTGAGTGCTGAAGGCAAATGGGGAAGTGATGAATGGAAGGAGAGAGGTGCCAGTCTCTGATCCCGTGATTGACGAGCCAGGCACAAAGGTAATGGCAGAAACTGTGGGCAAGGGGAGAAGGCAGTGAATGAATTTAAAGCAAATTGGTGAATTTGGGACTAAAAGTAACAGTGGTTCATAGAGACACATTTGTTTTAACCACTTTGAAAGCCATGTTTAGTTTAGGGAAGATAATATGATTTTCTGAATACTTAACACTATCATTACTTTTTTTTTATGTTGTAACCATGTTTCATTTTACTTCAAATTTAATTTGACTTTTCTAACTGATATTTATTATGAAACTACATTTTTGCTTCAGTTGAACTGATCTTATTTCTGGGCTACATTTTTTTATTAAATAATGCATTTTTATAGATTTCTGTGCCAGATGCAATCAGTCACAATCAGCTCTGGGATTTCTTGTGGTTTGGACTTTTGTCACCTTGCTGACAGTAACCCAGGGCAGGTTGTTTAACGTTAAGTCAAAGCCTGTTGCAATGCCTGGGGAGAATCTTAAGGCACAGCAAAAATAATTGGCATAGGTGCAGAAAAAGTCTGTCTGGCCTGGGAATTGGGTTGGATTTGGCTTTGGTTGCATGTCAGAACAAGACCCCATCAAGGAAACTTCTTGAGACTCTTGCCTGGCCCCAAATGCACACTGAGATGGGGATTGCTGCTGCTCTGGCTGACAGCAGAAATGCTGAGTTAGTGGGGGTTGTTGCTGGTGTTTCTGGTACCAGATAAATTCATTTCCTTGTGATGAAGGGCTGTTACAAATTCTCACATAACTTCTTGGAGTCAGAGGATCTCCTGAGCGTGGCCTTTCCTTCCTCAGTGACTCATTTGCAGAAAATGGTTGAGCAGCTCGTTCTCAGCAGCTCCAGTCCCACAGTGCAGCCAGAATAATCCTCGTTTGTGGGGCAGAATCCCTGTTTGTGGAATGGATGATTTGTGCCTGGTGGCTGAACTGAGCTTTGCCCTTCCATAGCTCATGTCCCGCATTATTTGTCTGGAATTAATCCCAGGGGTGGGAGGTGCAAAGGCAGCGACCAGTTTTGGCTTCAAAAATATGTCAAATTCCAAAGGCACCTGCAAAAGCTGAGTCTGCTGGAGCAGAGAAGTGCTTTGTCATTGTCTCTGCCACTGTTTCAAGGCATTAAAGCTGGCCATAAATCTCAGAAAAGGGCAATGGAGAGAACTCTAACAAAAATCTAAGCAGCATTAACACTTTTAGTATGATCTTGAGCAAACAGGTCTATCCAAAATGTGGGAAAGATGTTGAGATGTTGATTTTATTTGAATTAAAAGAGAGAGAGAGAGAGAGAGGTGTTTGTAGCAGGTGTTGTTTTCTGTTTGCACAGCCCCTCCATGAACTTGATGGAGATGCCCTAAATCTGACTGGAAATGTAGCAGTCACATGAGGCTTAGTCCTACACCTTTGTGTGTTCTCCTCCCCACTTGCTGAAGTTTATGGATTTCCCCTGTCCTCTCTGATCAGCGACACTTCATGTCAGTCCTGGATCAGAGTACAGTATAATTTTGCACCATGGCTGTAGCTCTGTTGTGCAAAACCTCTGATCCCTGTGCAGCACGGGGTATAAAATGCAGTAAAATACTGCATCTGCTTGATGCAGCACATCTTTGGTTTACTGGAACAGATGAAGCATTTCGTGCAAACTTCAAATCCATCAGTTAATTTATTTTTATAAAAATCAAAGGCCCAGTGAGGAACAATGAACAGATTTTTTTCCTGAGTATTAAATTCTCTATATAAGCTGTAACAGAAGGATTTATATCAGTATTAAGCTTTGTCATGTTAATTGCATTATGTTGCCATCTAATAATTTAGATTATGCGCATTGTAAAAGTATTATCTGAAACCATTTGTTGTCTCTGAAATGTGAAAGTTCATCTGGAGGGCACACATTATTGTTTCCTTGGGTTTGCCTCATGTCATGGTGAGGAGGCATTTTCTGTGATCAAGTATATTCTCTTAAGCACCCCTGAAGTTGTAATTTCTGGCTTCTAATTCATTAATATTTGCTTTGCATTTAGGTTTTTCTATCCTGTGCACACAGAGCAGTCAATCATGGAAGCATTTTTCTCCCAGGGTTTTATATTTAGTTTAAGCTCCAACTGAAAAACCACCTCCAGCTGCTTCTTTGCCTGTGGATGTCCAATTGTTGCCAAAGTGGCCCCCAAAGAAGGAAGGATGGACACCTGACTGTGTGAACCATCAGTGATGTTCAGGTTGTCCTGCAGGCCCAACACCTGACCAGTGTTACCAAAACTGGGTTTCAAAGGTGTTTTCTTTGCTCCTCGTGTCAGTTTTCTACATGTTTACCATAGCAGATTTTTCTTTCAGCAGGATTAATATTATGCAATTCCATTTGTACCTGGGATTAATTTTAATAATTGTTTTTGATGCAGCCTTACAAAGGCTTAGCTGGCAATGCTAGAAAAAGCCTCTGTTAATCTGTAGATTGGTATTATAGAGAAAGAGCAGTTTCTTTTCTTCTTCTTTCAAAAAATTACATTCCTTGCAGATGAGGAATAATGCCCTTACTCTGCTGCCATCCGTGCAAGCAATTTTCCTGGATGCCTGCTGTAATCCTGATAAACATCACTCTGGAATACCTTTTATGAATAGAACATAAGATCTTTGCAATTTTTTATTTCCTCCCTGGTAATATCAGCCTGCAGAGCTCCCAGCTAAAGGCTGAATCTAAGTGATAAATGACACAATGAGCAGACAAGTGTCCAGCCTCGTGCTGGCAAATTAATTACAGTTGTGATTACAGCTGTCATTGCAGGGACTCCCAGTTACGTGTGTGGTGACTGAATTTTGTGAAATGAGGATAGAGCCAAAATGGCACAACTTTTCCCCTTAGTAAAGAGAACAAAAAAGCCTATTTATTTATTATATTAAAGCTTTTAATGTATTTTCCACTCTATTTTTTGTCTGTTGCTCTTGCATATATGTTTTCCATATAAAACAGCACACAAGAGGATGAACTTTAGCAATATTGGATGACAGGCACAGCAGCATTTAGGACACCATAAATTTACACTGCTTGGGAGCTCTCAGGCCAAGGAGGAGGAGGAAAGAGGAATGTGTGCTGAAGAGTCTTACTTGACCTGTAAAATCAAGAACTGTTACAGTCAGTGTCACAGACGAGGATTCTTGGAGAGTTTGGCCGTGATTTTTTAGTTTATGTTCCAAGTAACAAGGAAAATTAAGTATTTATAGAGGTTCATGGTGCCCTAGTGTAGGGGAACACTGCAGTGTTTTCTGCAGCAACGAGATCTTCATCATCAGAGGCTCCTCTGAGGGATGTTCTTGCCCACAAAGTGATTTCTGAGAACTCAAAAGTAGGAATCCAAACTCTCCTTCCCTCTGTTGGCAGCACTGTGCCAGCAAAACGCTTCTGTGCAGGGTTTCTTCCAAACCCAGAGCCTTCAGTGTAATCTGGGAAGCTCCTTTACCATCAACAGCCTTGAGAAAACACTCTCATTAAAGAAGGAGAAGGAAAAATGCCTATAACTGAAATTTGTGTCCATGGATTGGTTTTGGGATGGGCACACTCAAAATAGCTGAGGGAGGAAGTTGCCATGTTACTAAACGGTTTGGTGAAGACTTTCTGAATTTCCTTTTTTTTTTTTTTTCTTTGAAGAGAGCAGAGTTAATTGCCAGACATTAAATATTTATAGATTTCATTACAATTCATTGCTAGATGCTGTGAGGACTTTTCCTGGTGCTGTGAAGCAGTTCAGACTCATCCAGCCTTCAGAGCAACACAGGGACGGCAGCCCTGAGGAAATCCTCCTTGCAGGGCTCCCAGCACTCCTCTGATGTGATTAAACAGTCCTTATTGTGTTCAGATTTTTGATTAGAAAACCTCAAAAGGGTCAAATTCGACTCCAGGGACAGATTTGTGTCAGTTCTTATTTTTAATCTGAGTGTGCCCTCAACTGTGGTCTCAGTGAAACACTTTTCTCCCTGGGAGTGGTGTTGAATTTGGGTTTAAAACACAAACAGAACTGCCAAATGTTGGCAGATGAGGAGCCTGTGCTAAAAGCCTGTCCTTCTTTCAGGGGTTTTACTGTGCACCATTAACTTTTTTTTTCCAGTTTCAATATTGTTTTCTGAATTTTTAATCGGCTAATAAATAGCAACTGCTACATTGGCATGGAAAAATGTTATGGGCCAGACAGCTTGGCTGGGATCTCTGCCATTGTAAGGTCAGGATCTGAGTGCTAAAGCATGTCAGAGCATCTTGCAAATTCACTCTTAGCTGCCTATTTATGTTTTATACAGAGGAGTAGGATTAGTGACTTTTTACAAAGAGGAATACTGACTTCCCTATAGAAAAGATTCCAAATGGTCTGTAAGTACTAACGAGTCTGATGTCTATATTCCTTGGTCTGCAAAATTTAATGTGCTTGAGTTACTTTTCTGAAGAAGGGTTATTTAGACATATGGAAAAACATCTGTTCCATGCAGAAATAAATAGTGTTTGAGTGGTTATACAATGTAAAAGACCATCCAAGGACTCTCTGCCTGAGCATCTCCCATGGTGTGATCATGGCTATGATTTATTGAGAGCAGCATTTTTCACACTGAGCTGTAGATTTGGAGATAAACATATTTGAATCAAATCCTTCAATCATTGATGGGGTTTGTAGGTAGAGATGGCTTGTGGAATTTTTGTCTCTGGAGGACAAAATTCTGCCTGCGTGGCAAAATGTCTGCCTGGTTAATAGGTGGTAACGTTCATAGCCCTGAAAACGCAGAGCTGAGCTGCAGAACAGAACAGAACAGAGGCATGGAGGTTTAAATTATGCATATTTTACCCTCCCTCCTGCCTTTATTTTGGTGCTTAACCAATGTATAAAATAGCAGGCAAAAATGAATTATTCAGTGAGTAACTTTGAAGGCAATTTGCTCGGGTGTTTCAGATTCATGTCTGTCTAATAGAGTTTGTCAAATGGAAAGCAGGAGGCCACCCCACAGGTTCTTGTGTGAGGGATCTGTTGAGTTGTGAAATTCTGACTGATTCTGAACCAAAAGTTTCTCAGACTTTTCAAAAATCACTGTTTCTGCCTTTTTTTTTCTTCTTCTTTTTTTTTCCTCAGTTCAGCACTGTTTTGCCATTGTACCAGAATAAACAGATGGGTCATTTTGTAAAGGCCGAGAAAATTTTAAAATGTAGTTATTAGCTTGTGTGTGATTGACAGGGATGTGATACCTGCTGAAACATCAATGCAGGATTCCAGTGGAGTGGGTCCAGAAAAATTACAATGTGTGTGCCAGTTCTGAACTTGAAATAAAGGTAAAGGAGAGATGCAGACACTCTAGGGAGTGTCTCACGGGATGTTCCCTGAGTCTGTGTAATTCCCTGGGACAGACCAACTTCTCCTTGGATTTCCTTCTCACTGTGCAGGGAACCACCCTCCTGCAGCACTCAGTTTCCACAAACAAATCAGTGCAGCACTTGGTGGTGTTAGCTTCAGCTTTTGGACCAAATCTTGGTGTATATATGGATGCTGCATGTTCCTGTTTGGTAGCAATGAATCCAGACATAAAAATGTCTTTCCTTGGAAATCTGCTGGAGTGTGCAGCTGCTGCTGTGGGAGGTGGGAAGAAGAGAAGAAGCGATGTAAATAGGTGGGTAAGGGTTTAATGAGAACAAGTAAGGTGTGCCTTTATAAATTGGTGGGTTCTTCACCATTTTAGAGGGGAAAACGGAGGAGGAGTGGGAAATGTAAACCAGTTATTATTCAGGGCCTTGCATATTGAATCAGCTCGGAGGCAAAGGCAGCAGCTCAGGGAGCTGCATTCCTTATCCACGCTCACAGTGCCGCTCCCACTGTGCTCTGGGTTTTTTGGCAAATCAGCTCAGGATTCTGGGCTCGAGTCTATCACTTAATAGTTGTAAAAACCTTCATTCAAACCACCTTAGAGAGGAGTAGCTGAGGGCAGGTTTGGCTTTACAAGTGAAAGCTGGAGTTTCTTTCGGTTTTGCCTTTGGCTGCCGTCTGGATGTTTGGGGTCACAAAGACTTTCTGAAGCTTTAATTTGCCAGCAGTGAACTTCATTTAGGGCTGTGATTGCTTCCTGAAGGGTGCCTGGAGCCAGTCCCATTTCCCCCTGGATTCTTGGATCAATGCTCATACAATTCCCTGTAGGAACAGTGTTCCAGCTCCAGCAGGTGTTGAATTGTTTGACCTGACGCCTCTGCCCTCAGGGTCACCACCTCTGCAGGGAAATGGGGCATTTCAGGTGAGCCTGGTTCTCATCCTTCACCTCCTTTCATTTCTGTTTAAGGGAATGAGAGATGGATGATGCGAGCTCTGGCTGAGGATAATGAGGAAAAACAAAGTTGTATCATCTCTGTCATGAGCAAGTTGGCCAGTAATGAAATATTTAAGAACTAATAGGAAGTTCTTGTACTCAGACATATTAAAATATTTAAGAAGTGAGGAGAAATTATTGTACAGAGGTATATTAATGTAGAATAATTCTCATGCAACCTGATGTCACACAATTAAGCCCTTTATCACTGCACCCAAGCCCATTGCTGATCCACTGGAAAGCATAGAAACTCCGCTGTAATTTGGAATATTGGACAATCCACCATATTGTACCTATGGAGAAATAGCAATAATCTCCTATACGGCAGGAATTCATTAAAATTGCTTTTTGCTTCTGATAATTTTAACCTGTGTTTCGTAATATATCTTCAAGGTGTAAAGTGTTGAAAACTGTACCTGTTTGACAAATTATTGAACAAATTACAAAATTATAAAGTTAATAAATGAGGGGGTTTAAGCAAGACATATACAGACTGCCTCTGGCTTCCTAGAAGTCCTTTTGAATCCAGGTCCCTGGATTTCGTCTTTGTTGAAATGATTTGTACACAGTAACATGATGGTGAGTTGTATCTGAAATAAAATCTCTCCCCATTTCTCCTAGTGGTGAATCATTTTCTAACAGGATCTTTTGTTTGTGCGCTTTCTGTAATTATACTGCAGTTTCTTCATTAAAAAAGAATGAAGGAAAAATCGCCGGTAAACACCAAGTCCCTTCCGGATTTATGTGTCTTTCTAGTAATTAGGAAATTACAAATCCCTGGGAGTACAGTCATGCAGATCTTCTTTCTCCCTTTGCCAACTCAATCAGTTCTATTCTATACAAGAAGAACGCGAACAAAAGGCAGCAATCAAAATCAGTTGATTCAATGACCACCTGTTTCTTTTAATTAAAAATAATAATTTACTGTGTATTCCAGGAGGGGACTGAAAAATCTGCCTTTGAATCATTTTGAACTCTGTTCATGTTGTGCTCTTTTATACAATCACAGAGAAGAGACAGTTGATTGAAAAATTCCAATTTTCTTTAAAGACAGTTTTTTTTCTCTTTGTGTACTTTCTTAATTCTCTTTAGAGTAATAAAGAATAAAAGTGGTCTTTGTAGCACAATGGGAAAAGAGATTTTTGTTGTCATTTTTGGCTGGGTTGTCATTTATAATCATAAAAGATTTTTCTTCTGCAGGACTTGAGAATCATTCTTCATTTCTGAATGTCATCCCAGCCCTGCATTCCAGGGAGGAATGGGCTGCATTTTGAACTTGCTGTGCTGCAGCTGCTTTCAGGTGCTGGTGCAGGTCTGGCAGAGGCACAGCAGGGTTTATAAAGGTTAAATCACCTGAATTTTTGCTGATTTTGCTTAGTCTTTATTTCCCTACTCCACCAGTACCTTACACTGTTACTGTAGAGTTGAATATAATTCTATTTATGCTCTGAACACCTCCCAGTATGTTCAGGTTTCCCATCCTGCAGGTGTCCGTGGATTGAATGAATGAATTCTTTCTCCAAGTTATTCCTTTGAGTCACTCCAAACTTCACATTCTGCCTGGAGGTAGATTCCTGGAAAGAGCCTGGGTGTAAAAGTAGGAAAGTACACTCATGCCATTCCTGTCCTTCACTGCAAGAAGGAGCTCTTGGTGTGTCAGCCTGGAGAAGATTTATTTGGGTGCTTGGCAGGTGGATTTGGAGCTCTGAAGTGTCTTGCAGCTGGGAGAGAATAACCCCATGAACCAAACTCTGCTGGTTTGCCTCACTTTGAGCCCAGTTTGGGCTCAGGAGTCTCAAAAATCCCAGCCAGCCTCAGCCCTTCTGGGATACTTTTGATTTTGAGGCAGTAGAAGTCTGATTTTGAAGTCTGATCTTTTACTGCACTTTTCTGAAAGCAATTAAACTTTTCAGCACTTCAGCTCCGAGGGGGAAAATATGAAACGAGCTTTAAGCATTTGTACAGTTTGTATCAAAAATTTGTGTGATCTTAATCATTCCCAAGAGTCTCAGATTCTCTTTGCTCCCAGTCTCACCCAGCCAGGGAAGAACAAAGCTGGTGACCAGTTAACAAGGACTTTTTCCTCTTCCTTGCTCCTGAGCTCTGATGAGAGAAGCTGTATTTTAAGCCCTAAAAGTTATTTCCAGTAGCAGCATCTGGCTCCTTGGCTCTTGCAGCTTCAAAACTGAAGCTGTTTCCTTAAATTAGGAGGCAGAGCAAATCATCAATCAATATTTTTGTTTTCTCAGTGCAAAAATAAATAGCAAACAGAAGAAAGTGTCTCAAACAGGTGTGGTATCTGAGCGGGATCCTGGATATTGTAGTCATTGGAAGGTGTTTAAAAAAGCTGGAGACCTTCAGAACTGAGAGGGGAAATTTGCCTGAGGACAGCGTGGGCTGAATGTAAGATTTGGCTCTGTACAGAGAAAACCAACGCTCAAATATATTCTCAAATATGTTTTATTAACTTGGTATTCGCTCGGGGAAGTTAAAGCTGTTTTAAGGGAAATATGTGCAGTACAAACTGCAGTGGTTTCATCGATCTGTTGCAGCAGATCCATACTGCTGAAGGTATTTGGAGGGGGGACAGAGAAAGCTGCAGGATTCAGTGGTGCTGTCAGAGCAGGGAATGGTTAAAGGCTGTGTATTAAAGTGAGGAAAACACCTGACATTTCAAATGGAAAACACCTGACAGTCCTCCTGGGCTTTTCCCTTGGTAAAGAGGAACAGTGACCTCATACCTCTTGTAACAATTTGTAGCTTGTTTTGCATATATGGGATGTATTGTCACCCCTGTTTTCAGTAGAAACACAAACATACCATAATTTGTGCTACTGACATTCAGGAATTACTTTTTTCTTTTGTCTCAGTGAAGTCGTTTGAAAATTTTAAGGATTCTTTTTTCTCCGTGCACCTTTTAAATGAGTATCTACATATATATATATATGGAAGTTTGACTGGGGTTGAAGAATAATCTTGTGGTTCTGTTATGGAAATACAAAATGGAAAATTGGGTACATTTGCACTTCTTTACACAAAATTGTTCTTTATTGTAGTAGGCCCTGATACAACCTGAGGACCTCACAGCTCATCTGTAGAACTCCTTTAAGGTTTTTTTGTAATGGAAAATATAATTCTGTTTCTCAAAAAATGTTTTTACACTTGCACTTCTGCATTTCCTGCTTCATAATGATCACAAAAATAGGAGTTCAGGTAAGGAAAAAAAATCCTTTCACCAACTATAGGCAAATTTTAATAAGTTAATCTTATCTCCTGCCTAACACCTTGTTAACGTTCATGTGTTGGCATTAATGACTACAAATGGTCCTTTTTCCTCAAACCTTCATCACCAGCCCAGGCTCTGGCACTGACAGGTCACAGAGTCACAGA
>VYXD01000741.1:6273-39338 GCA_013397195.1 Hylia prasina
AAAAAAAGAAGTAGTTCAGATCTATTCCCTTACAAAAATAAAGCCCAAGCCCATCGTTCTCTTGCTCAGCACCCAGCAGTCAGTGCCGGCCCCGCGGGGTCAGGCCAAGCTGAAGCCCTCGTAGTGGTCGATGGCCTGCACGAGGCGGGCGCTGAGGATCTCCTTGCTGCTGTACTTGGGCAGGTCCAGCAGGTTGTAGCAGGTGTGAGCCACGGGCAGGTACTGCTCCCCACTGGGTGTCGACTGGATGATGATGCGCAGGCTGGACATGCCATAGATGGGAATGCGGTCACTGCCCGTCAGGAACACTGCGGGAGGCACAAGGAAGGCTGGGCAGGTGGGACAGGTGAGGGACCTCCCACCAGGGCTGCACCCACAGGCAAAGTTCACCTCCACCTGCCTGGAGGGTCTGAAACCCTGACTGGACTCCATGGAGGGCCTGGCTGACTCCCAAGGGAGCTGCAGCACAGCAAGGCCAGTGCCAGGCATGAACACTGGCCTTTATCTTTCCAGCAGTCACAGAATCTGAGTGGCTGAGGTTGAAGGGACCTCTGGAGGTCCTCGGGGCCAACCCCCTGCTCAAGCAGGGCCACCTAGAGCCAGCTACCCAGGACAGAAGGAAGCAAACCACAATAGAGGGACATCCCAGTTCTGACTAGGAGATATTGTTACTCATGCCGGATCACCCAACTTAATGCAATGAAGCTCTGCAGCCACTCCCACCCAAATCTTTCAGTTCCAGGACATGATGCACCACTGCAAGATACTTACAGAGAAATTTCTTCTTCTTTTCCAAGGGAAATGCATGGAAGGTCTCCCAGAACATTCTCACAGTCGGATGTGTGGCAGTGTAGTCTCCCTTATAGACAGCGCTCTATTAAAAACCAAAATACCACATTTTCAGTTGGCATGAGAAACCAAAGACTAAGCAGAACCCAGACCTGATCTTTTCTATATCTGACATCAGATCAGTGCCTGACAGCTTTGAAAGGGAACAGACGACAGGTGATGGGCAACGGCAAGGGCTCTCCTGGCAGTGTGAGGAAGGCAGACATTAGCCTTCTGCTTTTCAGCTTTTCAGCTAATTACAATTGTGGAGAGCACTTCTCGAGTGCCTGTTCACAGGCTGAACTCCTGAACAGCATCACACACTCTGCACTGTGAGTGACTTGCTCCTCTATGGATTTTGAGAGGATACAACCCTTTCTGGGTGTCCAGACTCCCCTTTCAACCCTTATGTAGTTTTTGCCCTTGTGCAGTAGAGTTTTACTTAGGTGAAGACCCTTTGTCTCCTCCCTTCAGTCATAGATTTCATCCCTAAAATAAGCAGATGGAAGTCCCTCTCCCTATCCTTCATCCTGAATTTCCTCCCTGAGCTTTATCTGTAGCAGGCCAGCACAGTGAGAAACCTTTCATGTGAGTGACAGCAAGGTGTACAAGGAGCACCAAAAAAATGAAATTATGGCTTATCCCATCTCCCGACACAGACTAATGCCTATCTCATTCAGCTGCACAATCCTGGCACTTGTGCAAAAAAAAAGTACAAGGGGGGAGCTTTACCTCCTCCAGTTCCTCCCAATTGTAGTTGCTGTTTCCAACTATCATGGCCCTGAGCTCTGTGGGCTGGAAAAGTTCCAGGACTTTCCCACCACACACTTTCAGGAAGCCAGTAGAAAAGGCTGTGTACCACTCCTCGATGGAGACGTTGAAGATGTAATTTACGTAGGCGTCGACAAATTCTTCCCTAATGCATTGAGAGAAAGCAGGCAAAGGAAAGCACTTTTAATCATATGTCTAAGCAGCAGCAGCACTGCCAAGTTCTCCTGCTTCTGCCTGTAAAGTGTTTTGAAACCACAAGTCTCCAGCAGGCTCAACGCACTGCCCTCCTCTCACCCAGTCACTGCAATGTGGACAGGGTGTTCAGCAGCAAGTGTCACCATGTGTCTGCTTATTTCCTGGCAGTGGTGGCATGGGAGGTTCTCTACCCCCAGTAAAGCTGAGGAGTTTACCACTGGAAGAAATATTCTGGCCTTTTGGTAGAGGAGTTCTCACCACATACATTATACAAAAGCACTGAGGGAAAGGTGAGGAAGTAAACAGGAAATAAGACTAACAAAAATGAAAACCTGGAGTAAGAAATCATATACCAAAGGGGGAGTTACTTTCCAGTGCATTGGTTTTATTGTCCTTTTCCCCACAGTCACCTGAGCATTATGGAAATTCAAGCTGATTAAGCACTTAACTGTTGCTTAATTCCTCTCTGGCTGTTACGGTCATGAACCCAGCATCAAGAGCATTTTATGAACTCCAAAGGAAAAAGGGAAAATGGAGGCATTTCCTACTCTGCATTTGTCAGTTACAGCAATCCTGTGCATTTCCCAGTTCCCAATGAACTTTCCTCACATGGGAAGGACAGTGCCACAGACGTGTACCCAGCAAACTGTTCAGGCCATAGGGTGGCAAATTGGTCCCTGGCCTCTAAATGTAGAGGTGGAGGAAGTAATGAAGCACTGTAAGGTAAGTTGACAGCCATGACTAGAGTTGGATTTAGAGGTTAGTTTGAGTTCAAAACTCCAGTCAAGACAAAGCAATTGAATTTTGGAATGTTAAGCTGGTGGAATGATACACTAGCCTTTCTCCTTAAGGATTTTCTTCCCTTGTTTCCTATCCTGACTTAATGAACAGTTCCAGTAGTTAACACTGGTGCTCTTACCAAATGTTCTCAGCTAAAATCTTTGTTCATTCGTACTGAATAGCATACAGTAAAAGAAAAGGCAGGTTTTCTTTTGAATGCATAAGCCCAACTTAAAAACCTAAAGGGCTCTATCACTGGTATTTTTATCTTTTCTTCACTGTTGTAGGGGTAGATTAAGCACTTCCCTTTTTTACCTGAAGTCCATCTTCTCTTTGTAAGGAGACAGAATTACCCTACTCCATCCCCGTGTGGGTTTTGCATGGATACAGCTCTTTAGCTGTGTAATTGCACCATTTTGGGCAGTAGTAAAGTAAGTAAGAAGTAACACACATAAAGCTTTTGCTATAGCAATGGCTTCAGACACATTCAAAACCCTTTTAAATAATCAGATTAATAGGAAATTACTTCATCTCCAGCCTTGCCAGCAAGGTCTTCAGCAATCCTAGTACAAGTCCCTAACCATGCTGCTGATCACAATGTTTTGCCAGCAGCGAAAGAATGTGAACACTGCTTGAAGTAATAAGGCATTTGTAGAAATCCAATTACAAGATTATGGGAAGAAAATAGTTCAGCAGCTGGACAAAAAAAAAAAAAGGGAAGGGGGAATGGTAGGTGTTCTAGTAATAACTCTGGGGTGTTCAGTCAAATGGAAAGGGATCCAAGTACAGCAGGTCCTTCTGGCTGTGATCAGGGAACGGGAGTCAGGCCATGCTCAAAGGAATGTTTCCGGCTCCAGAATTAGGAGTACAAACAAGTCTGCCAGGCTCAGTTTTGTTGGTCACATACAGTTCCTCTCTGAGTCATCAGGGGTATTAACCTGGGCCAAAAATCATGTCTCCAATGTCTTCTTAAAATGAGAAAACTACCAAGGGTCTATACAGAGACCTTTTATAGGGAAGATGTCAATCCAAGTGCATGGTACATTTTCCAAACACTGGCAGAAAGATGATGAAAATTTGATTTTTGTTCAAGTGCCACTAGTGCCCAGTAACTTTTGAGCAACTGCTCTTAAAATCTGTTTGCAGTGACTGCTAATTATCCCCCACATTTCCCTTCAGCCAGGGTTTCTGTGGCACATGACTTCACCACAAGCATGAGTCTATCCCCACAGGTGCCCTACTTGCCTGTTGTCCTTCTGCACCAGGATTTTATCTCCATCTTCAACCAAGTTCTTCTGCTCTGTCACACCATAGCTTTCCCTGCAGATCTGTACAAAACCAGGAAATTAATTTTACCAGAAGTATTTTCTAGGGCATATCCCTACAGGAAAGACAGAGTCCTCTTAGACTCAGACAACTCAAGACCAGCATGTAAAGGGTGGGCCAGAGATAATGGTATGTGCAGAAACTTCTGTTCTCTGCTTCAAGTACCCTGTGTGCTTCACCACCCTCCATCACCTACGTCTGCTGTAGGACTGCTATTAAGTTGAAATGCAAACTTAGAAAGGAATAAAAATTATTTCAGGTAAATTTCCTGGGGAAAAAACCCCAAGAGATTGATAACTAAAAACCTGGTTTTAACTAAGTCCACGAGTTTTGGCAACAAAAAGGACTCCCTTTTTTAACAGAAACTCAGTGGGTTAATTCATCTTCTCTCACTGGAAGAATTAATGACACAGACATTATCCTGTTTTTGCCAGCCTAGGATGGCACCAGTACAAACCTACACTCTGTACACTAACTGGCTACCTGAAAAAAAATGCAAAAGGGTCAATTTTTAAGTTGCCATAGACAAAAGAGGCCCTTATTCATGAAAGAATTTGGAGAAAAAGTCTCTTTTGTTACTTTAGAGGTACATAGCCTGCATTACCATCACTATGGCTTCATTGCCTCATCCCAAATTACAGCTCTGTCCTGCAGGAGACAGAGTCAGATGCAGGTCTGACTCACTCCAGAGGTAAATTTGATCTAAGAGTGTTTATGTGCTCTCATTCATGCAACAAGGAAATGGGCACCACTCTCCTTGCTCAGCAAGGTTCTTCACAAGGCTATTTTGTTTTATGGCATGTTGTTTTTACCCCAGGGCAGGCCTTGGACAGAGAGTCAAAAAAGGATCCAGATGAAGATGAACCCATCACTAACAACCTGTTACAGCATCAGGTCTTTAAACAGTGACAACAAGGCTATTTTGAAAACCATTCAGCTTAATCTACTTACTAGCTCAGTGTTTAGGACCACATACATACAAAAGGAGAAGAGAGTTGACAGAAAGAACATTTTAACATTAGCATGGGCTATGTGCTATAGGCATTTGGAATAAGCCAGAATACACATGAATATATAGATGGGCTTCAACTGTACCATAGTAATCAGAGAGTTGATATGTCAAATATGTCTTACTGTAAAATTCAAACAGAATGTCTCCTCCACATCTTCCCCAGGGTAATCTAGAAGTTGCTGGAGACTCCTAAATTACAAGAAGGGAAAGAAATGAAAAAAAGAATAATCAGAGATTTTAAAAGCTGTACCTCTAACAGGGAAAACAAATTCAGCAGAAGTAAACAACATCATACATCTGGGTAGTAGGATTGCAAGAGAGCCAATCTGAGTCACCTGAAGCAGTAAGAAAGAAATACACCTCAAATAGAGATGCTTTGTTAGAAGTAGGATAAATGCCAGTCCACAGAAACTATCAATACAGTCTATGCCTACCTAGTTCATGGATCATCTTTAATGATCCTGCTTTGGAACAGAATTACATTTCTAGTTCTAAAGTTCTAATTCTATGTCATCACCACACAAAGGTCTGAGGGAGTAGAGAAAGAGACAGAGGTGGACTGTATCTGTATGCCTGTCATATAGAAAATACTCAGCTATCCCCCAAAAATCCTGCTGCTGTCTTCCTGGCATTTACCTCACTATTGATAAATATAGCTGTTACTTTGTGTAGATAAATCAGATGGCAACTCAGAAAGAGAAGACAAGCAGTCAGACAGTGGGATCTTAACTTCCCAGTGTCAGGGGGAACCAGTATCCCTGGTACTTAGGCAATTAGGTAGAAAAGATTCAATACACCACGTGGAAAAAGTAATTTTTGCACTCCACTCAACTCCTTCCTGTCATGGGAGCAGGTCAGAGCTGCTCTGGTTCATGGATGGGATGACTCACAGCACTACACACAGTTCCCTGCTTGCTAGTCTGAGCCTGGCTCAAGGGGAAAGGCTGAGGCTGGGATCTGGGATCACACACACAACCACACAGGGCTGGGACAGGCTTCCACTCCTGTTCTCAAAGGGGGGTGTGGGAGGTGTCTTTTGGCTGTGTTGGTACCCAGTTCCTGGGGGTCAGGAGGGTGGGAGCCTAAGCAGATGGATCTAATAGCCTGTGGGAGAGAAGTATCACACAAAATTCAGCACCAGCTCATATGTTTTGCTAGCACCACAGTCACACAAATTTATCAGTCACTCAAAAGGATCAGGAGGTGTTGTACTCATCAGCTTTTATCTAGTTTGGCACTTCCTGTTCTTAGCTGGCTTGTCTACCTTCCCAGAAAACCTGCAAATTTTGCTTTTCATACCTTCCCTCCGTAGGGGACAGCTCCTTCAAATCCTCTAGGCAGGGCTTCACGTTCAAGAGTTTTTTGTACAGAGCCAAGGGAAAGTGAAGGTCTACCACTGTGAAATTGTAGATTGCAAGACCACATATGATGCCAATCAAGTGAAACCAGTTGTGTTCTACAAAACACTGCAAAACCACACAGAGAAATCCTGATGAGACACACTGTCACTGGTGCAATGCACAGTACCCTTTCCTCCACGTACTAAGATGCCAGATCCTGCTTTTCCAACTGGGACAAAGTCAGGGAGCTCCCAACAGGTGCCATGTTGGTTATAAATTTCTTGCAGGTGTGTGGCAAGAAAATGAAGCTTCAAAAACCATGCTCTATTACTTTTGTAAGCCATGATGGCTGTAGAAACAGCAGCTTTCCATCTTACCTGCCTTTTAATTCCTTTTTAAATTCCTCTGTGTTTAGACACTAACAGTGCTTCAATGTTTACAGTCTGTGTTCTGCAAGAAAATGTGTTAACAATCCTCTCCCTATTACCCATCCTATTTTCTATAAAAAGCTTTTGCATCAGCACAGCTCCACCCAGGCAGATACACCAACAGAGGTGCTAGCACAGGCCTCCTTTTCTTCACATATTGACTCTCACGCTGCTGTGTCAGTCACAGACTGGCTGCCCACATTTGTTAAATGTTCCAAATACAGGACTCATTTTCAGTGCTTACACTGTCATCACTCCTTGTGCCAAAAGACTTGTTTTATAGCTCTGACATTAGAAGTGAATGCTCTGTAATACTCTTTACAAGTTACAAAAGGTACCAGGCCATTTCCTTCCTTGTAACCGCCCCTGGCAGGTCAGCCACACCTTAAGGGAAGACTGGCAATGTCATTTCCCACCTTGCTACCTATCAGGGTAAAGAAAAGGACACAAACCACCATCTCCAGCCATCTGACAGGTACTGATCTTGCACTCCACACTCTCCCAAAAACAACAACCTTCCTCTATAATCCATGTTTCTTGCTGTATAAGAGCTTCCTCACATAAAGCATTAACAACTTTAGATCCTGAAGGCAATAGTGATGCATGACTAAGTGGATTTGTTGCAATTATGTGAACAGCAAGGGAGGCACAGAACTCTAATGCCATTACCACCTAAACCTCTCATTCTGTAAAACAGCACATGACCATCACATTCATGATAATAAGAGTTCCAGTACCTGTCACCTGACCCTTAATACAAGTTCTGTTATGGGATAAAAATAAAGAGAGAGAGCCAACTCTTTAACAGGCACAACCATCACCATTCTATTAAGGTTAATGGACCTATTTACACTAACTGAAACTAGAGTTCACATTGTATCACGAGTGGAAAATGACAGGAAGAACATTTCTTTCCCACAGTCTGCCACTAAGTTCCTTGTCCTTTAAATGAAGCATATTATTCCTCCCTGCAGGTATAGAGGGCAAGGACTTACCGTGTCTGAAAACCACAGCAGGTTTGACTCTGGGTAGTAAGTGAACATGCCATAGATAGGGTTGAGTAGTTCTTTTAACAACAGGAGGAAAAATTCCTTTGTCACTCCTCCAGCATCAACAGCTTCCTCACCATCAAAGATGACCTGCAGAAAAAGCGGGTCAGTGACAGGGATGCAGAGCTGAGACCGAGTGAATCAGACCTCTCTCTGAGAGCCATGCAAAGCAATTTGTCCAACATGCCTAAACCTACAGCAACCCACGAGCTCAGTGCTCTGCCTGCAGGGACAGAAAAGGAACAGGGGTAGCAAATCAGGTATTTTGAGAATATTTAAAGCTTATCCAAATCATAAATAACTACCCATCTCAACAATCAAAGCAGCAGCATGACAACAGCTACTGAAGATTGTGGCAATCTCTCAGAGATAAAACACATCCTATTGTAACCAGCCTGCTCCTGCAGAAGGGCAAACCAGAGACTGCATAACATCACAAAATGCTTCCTCCCTGGCCCTTGTACACTCAACACACCAGGAGAAGAGAGCAAACCCTGTGTTTGCCTTCTTGTAAACCATCCACTACCAAAGCACTCCAGGAGTCAGAAAAACGACTCAATCCTTGCACTGACTAGAGCAAATGCTCCTGTGTGTGACACCTATGGAGAAGTTACTGCACACTGGTGAAGTGTAACGTGAATGGCTGAAAGGCTGCAGAAATGTTTGCTAAATGAGAGGGTGCTAAAGACATGGGGGAAACTTACTTTGAGAGGCTTTTTCAAATCAATGTCTGAATGGATGCTCAACTCCCTTAAGGCATCACCAACTAAGTTACTCCTGCGAACGTGAAGTACCAGGAAAGGGCTTCTGGCCAGCAGAGGCTCCAGGGTGAGAAGCATGAAGACATTCTGCAAATTTGCACCATTTATTGCAACCTGTAAATGAAAGAGAAGTGAAAAGCAGCCACAGCTCAGCTTCTTTCTTCCTATCAAAGGAAAACAGTTAACAACTACATGCCTGGAGTTGCTTTCTGCCTTTTGGTTTCTCCAGGGTTCAAGAATCCCATGGTCCTTCTGTACTGTGTGTGTGCTTGTATGCCCTGTTCCCCATTCCC
Source organism: Hylia prasina (assembly GCA_013397195.1). Taxonomy (NCBI): domain Eukaryota; kingdom Metazoa; phylum Chordata; class Aves; order Passeriformes; family Sylviidae; genus Hylia; species Hylia prasina. The sequence continues at coordinate 15,057 of VYXD01000741.1, forward strand.
CACACCAACACTTTTAGTCCACTCATCAATTCACCACATTTAAGCTACAGAGATTAAATTCCTGAACTTTTTTTTTTTTTTTTTAAACATTAGGCAGGTGAGTGGAGAGAAGAGGCTTTATTCATGCTCCTACTGAGTCAAGAAACTCAGTGTGAACACATTTAGGTAAGTGTTTGTCCAGGAGGGAAAACAGTGCTACAAATATACCAAACAAGGAGCCAGTTGACAAATGCATTTTGGAAGGCACCAGGGATCCCATTACATACAACTCAAAACCCTCATCCACATGGATTTTCTGGAGTTGGACAAAGTACAAAGCCCAGTCTAAGCTTTGGCTGCACTTAGGTTACTTCTTCTCATGTGTTGTCCACAGTAAATGGCAAATTCACATTTAAAAATTCAGTTTAAAAGTCAGTTAAACTTGAGACAGAAATCCATCGGAAACCAGGCTTTCTCTGTTCCAGCACTCAGAGAACTACTAGTTTCTCTGGCATGTAAGTGGTTGTCTTGCTAAAGACCCTGTCTCTCAAGACAACAAAACCTGTACCAGTCTGCTGTTCTGCCAAGGTAAGGTCAGTATCTCCTCTCAGCAGTGCAGTGCTGACAAACAGGACAGCTGAAAACATGCAAGAGGCTGACAAAATGAGAGCAGGACCAGGTGACCGCAGCATCTGAGCATAGGCCAAGCCTCTTCTGCCCTGCTGCAGGCTGTGTGCTCAAGCAGCCAGAGAAAAGCCAGGAGATGAGTATTACATGGAACTAGCACCATGCCCACAAGTGACTGTGATGACAGTTTTCCACCCTGAAGGAACCAAGGACCTCAGCAAACTTATTTCACAGAGGATGGGATGAGTCCCAGACCCAGCTGCTCTGGATGAGGGGTCAGTGCCCAATGCTTTGCCTGTCTCAGGAGGCACCTGTGTGAGCAGTGTCTGGGACTGGGACATTTACACTGGCACACAGGCCAGCTGCCCATGTCACAGCCTGGCTGTAAGCTGGCTTGGCTGCCACCTACAGGGTGCTGGAGCTGGACAGCTGCTGTCAGCACACTCTTGGAGGGCTGTGCCCCTCACTGCAGCTAGGTGGGTGGGCTGCTGGCAGCAGCTTCTGCCTGCAACCACAAACAGCATCAGGAGCTGGTCCACAACAGTCACCTCATTATTAAAAGGAACAACCACTCCTGTAGAAGGCAGGAATTTCGAAACAAGTGTCCACTTACTTATCCAGTCTTACAGCTCCTCACCTTTCTCCTTATCCTTGGATTAGCATAAATACAGAACTACTCCTTCCCTATACAGTTTAAATTTCCACCACATGCACATCTGGCAGTTCTGATGTTGCCAGACAAACATTTTGAAGGGAAAGACACCAAGCAGTGCCTCTGCAATATCCAGGACAAAGAGATTCTCCAGCTACACTGCTCTTCTGTATCATAGAAACAATAAAGTGTTGCACACACCAGCTCCCAGTTAACACCCTTTCCATGCAGGCACCATTATAAAAGGCAGAGAAAAAAAAAGTGTCAGGAAAATTGGAAGAGAGAATGATTACCTGCATCTGTAATTCTGCATCTGTCTGTAACATCTTGGTCTTAGCCTGAGCATCAAAGATGAAAGGGTAAGAGCAGAGAGTCACAGCATCCTGCAAGAAAGGCAGGCAAGATTTGTTCCTACTCACAGCTTCCAGAGCACTACTTTAAATAAGAGTCTTGAGAAACAACTTTCTTACCTGCATGATGGATGGCCTTACTTTCTGTGAAAGAAAAAGAGAAGTATGAAAATCTTTTACCCTTTCAATTTTGTGTCTTGTGGGTTTTTGGATGGACTAGTCCAAAGGTGACCCAAAGTAAATTTTCCTCCTTTGGGACCAACAGCCCATTTTTCTTTCTCTAAAAGAAAAGCATGGGAACTTCCTTCTCAACAAACTGCACAAGTCTAATTCAAAACATGAACATCAAACATTACTAAGAGGATTGATGGGCATAGAATCCTGTGTTAGTCTGCCATGGGTGAAACTTGCTCTTATGAAGAGTACAAAGGCAGATACCATATGAAACAGGAGAGACCATAAGGCCACTACATGGTGATACAAGAAAAACCCTGCAATGCAAATTACTTGTAATTAGCTATATTGACACATTTTTAACTATACCTTGCACAAATTTAAGTCAGTACTTTATTGTTCTGCTCACTAAAGCACACAGCAGCACTATTTAAATGATGGAAAGTAGAGGATGGGGACACAGCACGCACAACACTTACAAAGCCCATGAAAACACACACAGAAGTTATTGCTACAGTCAGGTTTTACTCTTGCAGCATCCCTGGGCAGATGTTTTTTGGTGGTTTTTCACACTTGGGATTCCTTTCCTTGATATAATTAAATAATCTCACTGGGTTCCCACACAGCATATTCCAGCCCTCAGTTTAGTTATCTCCTTTCTTACAGATGGGAAAGTGAGACATAAAAGAGGTGAAGGGTCTTACCCAAGATCACCCAGCAGGTTACTGGAAGAGCCAGGAATAGAACCCACATCTCTTGAGGCTTGATTCAGTCCCCTAGCCAGAACGCCACACTGCCTCCTCTTACAGAGCAACATTTTAACATCACTGGCTACATTATTCACAATACCTGCCTAAACAGCAGAAGTAAAGGGCAAAAATTATAATTTTAGAATACAGGACTTGGCTCCTGAGGTGTTGATTATATTAAAAGGATCCAGTGACTGAATTAATCCCCTTGTGCAAAGACTGAATGAAATTCACATGGATAATCACAGAGATTGTTGCAAGCTTTGGTTAAATATTGTTAGCTCCAACTCTTTAGACAGCCTTTTAAAGTCAATTTTGTAAAGCCACCGAGCACTCAGATCTGAGATATTTAACATATAGAAGCTCCTATGCTGAATACATTATGCTCTCATTAAGGATATTGGAAATACAGATCTACAGCCAGAGACATAAACACGGACAGCTATTTCATGACTACACATAAAACCTCTTACCATTCCAGCCTGGTGCAAAAACCACATGAGATAATCCTCCTGAATGTCCACCAAGCTGGAAATCTCAGGGATATAAAATTTATCATATTCCACGTGTTTAACCTTCTGATTCACCTAGTGAAGAGAAGAGATGGAAATATTTTGACCTACATTAACATATTTTCAGCATTTTTCAGGTTTGCTTTCATAAATTCAGTCACAGCAGTTTGCAGCAAAAGGACCCAGAAAGTTTTGCAAATAATACACTATCTCTTATATTTTGGCACAAACCAAGCAGAACGAAATAAACCTCTTTCTAACTTATTTTAGTTCCCTCTCCTCCTCATCCTGACCATTCAGCAACAACACAGTGAGAGCAGAGATCATCAAGGCACAGGTGCTCATGATGCCACAGTGCATGGCCCAGCAGCAGCCTTCTTTAAGGTAACTTTATTTCTAGCCTTTGAGACAGGACTAAACAATCTTCAGGAACCTTGGACTTAGGGAAGCCACTAACATCTTTCCCACGTTGTGACTTGATGGACAGTGACACATCTCATGACTGGCAAAGGGCAGACAAGACTGAATCATCTTGAGCCAACACATGCCCAGGCTTTCCTCTCACCTTGTGGAGTTTCTCCAGAAGCCTGAGAGCAGCTGTAATGTAGCTGCTGAACAGGACTGGGATCAGCAGCGTCTTCCTTCCACTGAGGAGGTAAACCACTGCACCTTTATAGAGGTCCACAAGCCTGAGGAAGTATCTTGGGCACACCTGAGACCACCAATTATCTGGAAAGGAGAGGACATCAACATAAACCTTAATCAAAGGCCAGAGTATCCCCTAAATGAGTTACAACTGAAAAAAAGGAGAATACACCTGAAGACTCTTTCAAAAAACTTCCCTATTCCTGCCCTAGCTGTAGCAACAGGAAAGTCAGGCAGAGTCATCTAGATAATCAGAAACTGAAAAGTTCCTCCTTTCCACTCTCATCCAGCCACGCCAGTCATTACCCAGCCCAAACCCTGATCAGGGTGAGAGCCTGAAATTGAAGGTTTTCAGTCTTCAATTCAAGACACTGTTTCAAGTATCTGGCATTCAGGATACTGTGATCTCGTGGGCAAACATCTGTCTCTCAGGAGCAACAAGGAAAGAGTTTGCTTGTGCAATTCTCTGTAGGACCACATACTTTTCCACCAGCAGGTGTCAGAGCATGTCTCCTGGCAGGAGGATTAACTCCCCCCGTTTACAGAGGCCGATTTCTTTCTTGTCAAGGACAGGTAACCCTTACTTTCCCCTGAAGGGGCCCTGACTTAGCTTCTTTCCTAGAACCAATCATCTGAAGCCTAGGATTCTTTTGGAGGTCTGAATGCATCACATAGCATTTTACATGATAATATCAGGTTTAGTACAAGACAGCCTTAAGAAACAGCGTAAGATAACAAGAACAGTAGCAGCTTAACAAATGTGAGCAACAATCATTAAGCAGCATATGTTCTGTTCAAAATAAGCTCAGAAGAAAATATATTAGAAATTAAAAGACTCAGAAGTGAGAGAAGAGTTTAAGCGTTTAGCTTAGTCACAGACCAACAGGTTTGTCTGCACCTTGTAGAAGAGCAAATAATTTAATATTATATTTAGTATTCTTTTTTACCTCATACCGAAAAGATACTCTAAAGTGATCAATAGCTGATCAAATTTAAGAGAACAGGATAATTTAATCTTCATGATACACCAAAATCTGTTTCTGTAGGGGAATGCACATTTATCTGCAACTGAGTCTCTGAATGTGGGTAAACTAGACAAAGTAAATTAGATTAATCTCCCTTGTAAGTGTTCTTTGAAATGATATTTTACTTCTAAATTAAAAAAATTCTTAAATGACACTTGCCAAGCACTTTGCTGGGGTTGGTATCCAGACGCAAAATAGCCATTGCTAGAGGAAGTGTCAGAGAGATGTAATACTTGGAGTCTTGGAATGGTGGGAATTCTGGGAGAATCAGATAGATCCTCATTGCCTCAACGTCTGGTGGAGAGCTGGACAGCTGAGGAATCAAAAAGCTTTCAAAGCTCTTCAGTATCTAGAGAGAAAACAAAACAAAAAAGACAACTTACCCTGGGTGATAGAGCACCTACAATGTAGATGATGCTTAAGGGCTGATGAAATGGCAAAACACTGTTTTAAAAGGCAAACCCAGAGTGAAAAAAGCCAAAGCTATAAATATTATAGCTAAAAGTGGCAAGGGGAACATGTATGCTTTTATACCACAGCTCTGGACTTGTGAAAGAAATTCTCTGAGTCAGAATAAATTATACAGCCATGAAGTACTCAAGTCCTGACAGACACATAATAACAACAAATATAACATACACAGAGTTTATTTCAGCAGATATTCAAGTATTAAATGCCATGAGATAAAACTTGTTTTTAAATAAAAGCCTTGGAGACACATTCAGAGGAGGTCAAAATCAGCCCAGGTCAAAGGAGAAGTACCATTAAGTGTCTGGCTTTTAGATATGTAATGCAACCTTTGCCCAACAATGCTGCTGGTACTTGCATGTTAGAGAGGGACAAAGCCCTAATTTTCCCTCTGAATATCCAGATCTCAGAAGTCCAATACCTGCTCTAGGAGAATAGAGTGCTGAGAGTTCATCAGCTTCTCAAACAGCACTCTGGTGGAGTTCAGATCAATCCCTGGGATCTTTGGACTGGTTTTAAAATGTTCATCGATTCTTTAAAAAGAAATCACAGACAGGCATAAGTTTAAGGAAGAGACCCCATTACCTGTGTATTGGCATGGCCTGAAAGCCAGCAATAGAGAAATGACCACTAGGGAATTCACAAGGCTAGAAACAAATACTCTCCCTTCCCAATTCCTCCAGGCCCTGGGTAGGGCTGGGATTCTTGCAGAGAAACACTTCATCAAAGTCTCTGGTGTCCCCAGGACTCCTTCACTGACTTAAGAACACTGTATTAGACACTCTGAAGGGGACGGCAGCTATTAAAGACAGGATGCATTTGTCATTTTGATAGTGGGACTGTAACAACAGGAGGAGCTAAACAGGTGTGCTGTAGTAGAATGGCTGTTCCCATAACAGCACAGGCTCCAGACTGGGAACAGGTGCCCAGAGATGTGCTGTGGTACAGAGCACTTCAGGCTGTGCTCTGCAAAGGTAGTGCTGGGTGTGCTCAGGCACACAGCCATGGCAAACCTGCTCCCCCATCTAATCCTGTAACACAAACAGGCATACATGGCCTTAAGATACGGGAAGGATGCATTGGGGTACTGCTATCAAGTGCACCCTGACATAGGACTTCACATATAAAGGTACACAGTTAAATACAGCCTCATTTAAGGTTTCAGAATTTATAATTCATTTAGTCAAAGATTTTCTGCAGAAGTCAAGTCCTGCACTAGCCAAGACACCAGTGAAGAACAACGATTTGGCTGATGAAGCCATAAACCCCGCTCATTTCCACATTCAAAGGAGACGTGAGACTATTTAAGTAACTCAACAACTTGGATACCTCAACAAGGGTTTTAAACCAACATGACACAACTCTCCTGATGCAATAATATGTCACAACACTAGAGGAGAAACCACTGGACATGCAGAAAAACACCAGAATAATTAGCAAATTATCTTCTTTTTCAAGTTGCTCTTGGAGTGTATTACACAAAGCTTACTCAGAGTAAGTTTTTCTTCACCTAGTTACAGGTAATTTACTCATCACATCACCAGAAAAATTTCTCCTCCTCCTCATCTTATGCTGTTACCTCCTCAACATTTACAGACACAGCCAATGCAAGCCTTCCCAACCCACAGCCTTTGACTCAGCTATGTGTCTTACAACCTTGTCACCACCTATTGTGGGTTACACCCGTTTGAAATTCCTCCTTCTGAAAGCAGGAGCACAAAACTTTCCATATAGGAAAGCACTTCCATTGGCCCTGATGTATTTTCAAGAGCAGCCTGTGTGGAAGTATACTTTCACATGCAACAGCTAGCTCAGCTGGGTAAGAGAGTATTCAGATATCTGACATCCCTAATTTCCCTTAATGTCCTATTCCTATCCCTCTCTTTAAAGATATTGGTATCTCTTTCACTGTGGCAACTCCAAGAAATCTGTGCCACTTACAGTACACTCACCATACACTCCCTTAGACCATTTGCCTTCCTTACCCAGGTCTGACCACCCACCCCTTTAGGGGACATCCTCTGATCAAAAAAACCAAATCCCACTGCAGAAGTGGGTGAAGCAAAGGGATTCCAGGACCAAGGGAAAGCTACACATCTGGCAATTTGGCACTTACTTCTTCTCCAAGAAGCTTCCATTCCAGCAGGCAGCTGAGGACAGTATCTGAACAACATTACTGTTTGCACCAGGAAGACAAAAGAAAACAGAGATTCAGGTTATGAATGGATGCCTCAGTAAATCTCTTCATCTCTCTTCCCTTCCTTTTATGGGAAACAATGTCAGGATAACCCCTTTAGAGGCAAGACAGAGGGCAAGACTTCATTCAGGATCATGTAAGGTCCCTCTTTGAAAGGAGGAATTAGTTCCTCCTTTACACCCATTCTGCCCTTCTCATGGCAGGCACACTGAGGGAAAGAACTCCATCAGTCTATTCACAAGTTCTTGCTGCTTTTCATGAATTTTAAGCATACGATGCAGGACAACTTTAAAATCAAGTTCCCACCCACCATCTGCAATGCTGAGGCAGCCTCAAATTCCTCTGGTTTTGCTCAGAAGCTCTCACCTGGCAGCCTTGTGACTGGCAACTCCTCCCCTTGGAAAGGACCAAGAACCACACTTGAAAAGGTTGCTAAATTTTAAGTGAAAGCATGGCACGGAAGCCAACAAAATTATTGAAACAGAACTTTCAACAAAAGGCTTGTCCAGTGCCACAATACCTACTTGACAGAATTAGAACTGTTCTTTTCTAAAAGCTTTTGCCTCCAGACATCTATAGTTTCATCATTTATTAAACAGGTGTAACGTGTTTCATTTATGGTCCGGAAATCATCAGCAGGCAAGGAATTCTGTGAGAAGATACAGATTTCAGCAGAGAAAAGGCTTGTAAAACAATTCCTTCCTATCCATAATCCCTGTTTTAATAAATAACTGATAGCTTCCTCAGTGTGGTCTCTGAAAAGGTTTAATTAGAAGTTTCGTGGCATTACTAAGAAGTCCAAAAGGGAGGGTATGAAAAAGTTTGAGGAAAAAAAAATCCTCAAATACATTTTAAAAAGAGGAAAATAAAAAATCAAAATATCATTTCCTAGATGTACCAAAGCCCTCTTAAATATTGTCATATATAACTACAGGCTTAGTACAGTTATTTTAGACCTATTTCCACGCCTCAAAAGTTTATCCCAAACACTTCTTGAAAGAAAAAAGACAGAAGCAAGAAAACCAATTCAGCATTCTCACCTCCATCCAGCACTGCTTGACAAAATCCCATTGTATGTGGCTGATGGCCCTAGACATCAACCATGCAGAAGCCAGTGCCACAGCTGGAAAGCAGCCCCCTGCTTCCAATCTGCAAAGACTGGATTCCCCTCCCTGCTGATTAAACTGGAATCAGCATCTTCCCAATGGCTTTGATGTGCCTCTAAAAAAAGGTAACTTTCAGCCATTGAAGTTGTAAATCCCTGTAACAACTGTCCAAGCTGGTAAGGTTTGTAAGGCAGAATGGAGTCCAAAGCAATACTTCCATTTCAGGAGATTTCAGCAAAAACAAAAGCTGTATTGTGAATGCTGGGACAGGGGAGAAGACTTGAAAAGATACTTTGTTTGGTTTACCTCATATTTGGAGCAAAGCACAAATGTTTGGTCTCCTCCAGAGAAGATATGTTTAACAATGTGGTATTTACAGGCATCTGTTTGACAAAGACACAGTTGTGTTAGAGGCTGTTGAGTGCAAGAACCTACTTGTTCTTTCTCCCCTCCCATTTGCACTGACAGTGCCACTACAAGGAGCACCTGGGTCCTTTAAAGGCCCTGCTGAATCAGCTGGAACTCAAGCACTGTAGCACTTTCATGAGAGGTACACAGGAGGGGAAGGGTGTCATTTTTATACTGCAATAGGGGTTTTAAAGAGAGAACAAAGCCTTTGGAACACAGTATTAGTACAATTTCATGAAGTCTCAAGACTGCCATATGCTGAGCGTTGCCATAAAAAGAGAAAGGGAGATGGCACACGTTAACAGAGAGCAAAAGGTCATCCAGAAATTACCACAGTGCATTGGGACAATAGGATGGGTTTCTTTTGGTATTTCCAGAAATTTCACAGTACAATGTTAAGATGTGTTTAGACAACCACAGGTGAAATTATTTATGTCCATTTGCCATTTCAAATCAAGCACAGTACATACCAGGTTTCCCTGAGAGTTGCCCATTATGAGCTGCCCAATGACCCTTGACAGGAGAGGGACACTTTACATTGCAAGTGTGCCCTGTTCCCAGCTGGCCTCTTGTTCCACAGCCAAATGCATAGATCATTCCTGAAGAAGGCACAAAGGCTAAAGTGTGATGTCTGTAAGAGATCGGAACAGAGTTTGGGCCTCATTTAAGAATAAATTAAAAAAACCCTAAAGACCAAAATGAACTAAAAAAACCCCAATAACCAAACCAAATGCAGCCTAGAACTTATTCTCATTTCTCCTAGGTGTCTTCGGTTGCAATGCAAGATGTAACCAACAGTATGTATTCTATTACCAGCTGTTAAAACCAGGTGGGGCAATGTTTCTTTATCTCTTCCACGACCCATCCTCCCTCCAGGGAGCTATCTTCTGTTAATAGGCTGAATTAAAGTCTTGCTGAATTACTAGGTTGGGAAGGTATCTTTTACAGGTTAGAGCACAGGGTACAACCCCAATCCAAAAACCATCTCATTTAGAGGGCCTTAAAATTCTCATGGAAAGTAAGATTTGAATTCATTTAGCTTTGACACACAGAATGCAGAAGCAGGACTATTTCCCCCCATTTGCATGATTCAGTATCAGCACTGACCTCCATCAAAGGAAAGTTTCGGACTGCACACAGGACTCACCTGCCACAAGCAATCTGGGATACCTCACTGCCCATGAGCTCAAGAACTCTTCGGGGGTTCACCTCATCATTCATGGAGTCATGGCCCAGTTGCCCACAGGAACCTGCACCGAAGGTGAACACCCCTCCACTCTGTTAGCAAATCAAACAGCAGAGTCTCCATTTAGGGACCCATAACCCAGCAGGATCTCTCTGACTCCAGTTTCAGTATGAGCCCAAAGCTTAGGCAGAGATTGATGGGCATTTTCAAAGGATTCAGAAAAGAAACTGGGGTTCTGCTAACACAGCTTTCAAATAAGCTACCTTGCCACCCATCAGAATTATCTTCAGGTATCTCTACATTAGACAAGCTCCTACAGAACTAATTTTCTCCAACGGTATTTTTCCCACAGGAATCCCAAACTCAGTGGTTTAATTCATTTTACAGTGGAAAACACTGAGGCTCCAAAACAGGAGGCAACACCTACAAAGTGGCAGAGCCAAGGCAAGAACTGAGTGTCTCTCTTTCAAACCCTAGCCCTGTCCTCTGGCCACTAAATTATACACCACTTGGAAGCAGCAGGTTTGGAACTGAAAACCTCTTGCAAGCATTGTGACTACTAGCATTTAATTTTAACATTCATTTTAGCTTCCATCTTATTCTGAGGCACAGAATTACTATATTTTCCAACAAAATGCTATTTTCACCCCTTTGGATGTGTGTTTGTTAAATTTTTTTTCCTCCCAAAGCTAATCTTTTTAAGTGATTTACTTGAGTTTTGCTATTCATTGCCATGGATTATTAACAACTTCAATACCAGCAAAGGATCATGGTGGCAATGAATCTCAGAATAAATTATTAGGCTATACCTTCCACTCAGTTTCTTTTACTGGGGTCAGAAGGAATACAGTAAGTCAATCTGTGTTTTCCTACCATTACACAGAAAACTACTGTGAAACCATCAGGGAGGTCAGACAGTGGCCAGGGTTCCCAGGTCAGCATTTTTACCTTTGTCAGGACTGCTGTGTGTTCCTCTCCACAGCTGATGTAAACAACCTTCTGAGAGCGCAGCAGCTTCACGTGACACGGGGACTCTCGGTCTGCAATGAAGTCAAAGGAAATAAAGCAGCTGTGTCATCAACACAAACCTGCACGTCCAAGAAAAGCACTGTCAGCCTGATTCTCAAACAGGGTCTCTGAGCACAAGGGAAACTTTAACAACCATGGTGAAAAAGGCTCCACATGTCCTTGAGTACTTCACTGCCACTTTTCCCCTGGAATTCTTAAAAGATTTGACTGACTCAAAATCATCCAGAGCAAGAATGCACATGCTGATTATCATGTATAAATTCAACAGGCACTTGCTGTTTGGGAGATGCAGTGAGTGCAGCCTAGATACACCCACCTTCAACTTCATGCTCCATTTCAGACTCCTCAGGAATGACTGCAAATATTTGTTTCCAAAACCTTACTTAGACCTTTTCTATACAGAAAAACCCTGACACGTGGGAGACACTTGTGCAAGACATGGTAAGCTGAATCCCAATGTGTATTTAAATACTCAGCTTTCCTTCTGTTGTCATCCTTTAAGCAGAAGATCCTCCTACTTGCAAAGGCTAATCACTACCAACCATTAAGTGATGCTTTCCTCCTTCACTCTGCCATCCCTAATCATTTAAAGTCTGTTTCCCAGGGATGAATACAGTAAAAATAAAAGATAAGCACTTCAAGGAGCAGTAGGCACTCTCAAACAATTAGATATTAAGGGGAGCAGCTGCTTATTTCATACCAACAAAAAGTCAGGTTCCTACCTATAGAAGTTGCCAATTTCTTAAGATTCTCACCTAAGGATTTTTAAGGTGCTTTTTTATTAGTGAAAGAAAAACAGTCACATTTCCACAAGTTTAGAACTGAGACCATATTTTTGATTTACTTTTTCTGTATTTTAGCACTCTGATCTTTCTTTTGACAGGAATGACACTTCTCTCTACAGCATAATTGTTAATAACATTGCTGCAGAATAGCCATGCTTGCAGACCTTGTTGTTCATGTTTGACAAGTATAATTCACACTGTCTTATTACCAAGATTCACTTACCATAAATACCACATATTTACTACAATGCCAAACACTGAGAGGGAAGCAGAATATGATTCCTGGCCAGCACCACCCCACAAGCTGATGCTTATTCTGTTCATTTAAGATTAGCCCCGTGTCAGTGTAAGCCTCTCATATGTAAACTGCAGCTTTGTTTTAATTAGAAGCATTTGTCTGCCAACCTACCATGGAAAGGACACTGCTGCTCTTCTATTAGATCAACCCTATTTTACAGACAGAATAAGGTATCTAGGAGCATGCTAGGTATCACATCTAACTCAGTAACTTGCCTAGATACTTAAATCTGCTCAGGAATTATGCAGAAACCAATAAAGAAGTTAATTTGAAGCTCCAAAGAAAATCTTCCATTCACTTGTTTTATTCCAAGAAGTTAAGAGTGTGTGAACCACAAGCAGAAAAGATCTGGGCTTTTCAGACTAGCACCTGAGAAAACTACCATTGGCCCTATGTGTCTGGTAAACTGTGCAACAAATAAACTAGACTACATTTTACCATACTGAGATTCAGTGTTGCCATCATTTTGTAGCATATAGATTCTCACTGGTCAAAATCGTGTTGGGAAATGAGGAGATGCATTCAGCCTGAGGTTCTGCAGGGAAAGCCTTTGCTCCAACCAACTTCAAACAAAATATGGGCAAAATATTTTTGAGAAGAGGGAGAAAGAATATGAGCACTTTCTTGGATATTTGCATGTTAACACTCACACTTGAAAGACCTCTCTTTTTAACCCTCCTTACTTAAATTAACATCCACAAGGGGAAAAACATGTTTCTGTTTCTACTAAGCATGAAAAGCCTGCAGAGACAGAGACTTTCTCTGCCATCTAGTCCCAGGAGGAGCTGCTGAGTGTTATAGACACACTCAGTAAAAATACACTGTCAATGCAACAAGAGACACAAGGCCAAAGGGACCTATCTTTCTTTCACCTAGGAGCATAACTTTCATACCTCGTTCATCACTGAGTCCCAGCTGTCCTGAGCTGTTCTTCCCCCAGCCAAACACAGCTCCTGAGAGAGAAAGGGCAAAACTGTGGGCTCCACCTGCAGCAACCTGAGCCAAGGGGATCCCATCAAGAGACTTGACACGCTGTGGACTGGCTTGGGAGGGACATTCTTTGCCCAAGCCCAGCTGACCATAGCTGTTCTGCCCCCACGTGAAGAACTGGCCATCTGAAAAAAAGGAAAGAAAGAGAATGGTGGGTGAGTTCGCCAACAGAAAAGGAAGTTTGCCAAAACTAAAAAGAAACAGTTCTGGAGGCTTTGCTCCCACCCAAGCCTCATGATGAAAAGAAAAAAAGCAAAATCGAGAGACATTCTTTGCTAAAAAAAAAAATCATGGCCTGAAGCCACCAGGCAAATAAACACACAAGCAACTAAGTGCAAAATACAAAACACAACTGCTGTAACAAACAGTGCAACTAAAACCAGTCCACGTTTCACACAAAAGAGTAACAGCCAAGGAAAATTTCAACACAAAGAAATTAATTACACACATTTTTCTAAATCAAGATGGAAAACTTTCAAGCATTCCTGCCATCATTCACCAATGAAACAGTGGGTGGCCTGTGTGTAATGCTTTCTTTCTTCACAGTATTGGCAAAGCTCTTCCTCAATATTCATGGTACCTGATCCATTTTATAGCATCCCGTTTGGCCTGAAAGCAGTCAGGACATGGGATGTCCTTGATTTATAATGCAGAAATATGCAGTTTTGGACACTGTGCAAAATAACAGCACAAATTTTGGTAATTAATAATGGATGTTACAGTACCTGCTGCCAGAGCCAGGCAATGCCAATTTCCACAGGAAACCTGCAGTATCGTCTGTTGGTTCAATTTCTTTATCAACCTAAAGATGACAACACCCTTTTAGAATAAGTGTCCACAAATATTGTGTCACCTTAGACAAACATTACCATTTCCATTCAGATATTTATTGTATATATATACAAAATCTGTGGTTTTGAGACTGAGGAAGAGTGTCTTGAAGGCAATATAGATCCATACATAATAGATACAAACCTGTGGAGACCTCTAGATACTTGACTAGTAAATCAACTATATTTCCTGCTCTAAGACTGAATCCAACTTGCTGGAAATGGTGAAAATAGTTGGTTCTTGGCATCTCTTTCACTATTCTTTTTCAGGCACTGACAATTTTCATGCTGTTAGGGGCCTAGCAGTTCCAGTGAGTTACAGCACCAAACCCTCTTCAGTGCTTTGTACAGAGAATAGCATGTCAAAGGTTCAAGTTATTCCACAAAAATGTTATTCTTAAAATGGCACTATCACATTGCTATGCGAGCCTCTCTGTGTCTGTTTCAGCAAAACTACGTACAAGTTAAGAACTGTCTTCCCACAAAGCCCTTCAGCTCAAATATTAATCTTTTGTAATTGAAACTCTTCCTTTAAATACTGTTTTGACAATGACAGCCATCCTAGAGAGCCATCCCAAACTTCTGCTCTGCACTGGATCTGCAGTGGCAGACCAAAAGAGAGACTACGTATGTTGTTAACACAGCATGATAAAACACCATGAAGTACAAACAGCGTTTCTGTTTTTAAGAACTCTTTCATGCACCTCCTTTTTCTGTACAAAATGTTGTGGCATTTTTCATGGAGGAAGCTAAGCATGCTCCAATTTTCTTTTCCATACCTCAACCATCCATGGGCAGAAGGTCTGTTCTGCCCAAATATCCTGAGGACTTGCAGTACTCAGGGAGCACCAGGACGGCAGTGAAAAGGAGAAGGAATCACCTTCATCCCAACAGGAGAGGGGCCTATTCCTGCCACACTGAGAGAAAAGTAACCCTCCCAAGATGAGCAACCCTTGATGCATCACCTCCAAGGAGCTTCCCTGAGGAAAGCTGAGCCTGCTAAATGCTTACCTTGGTACTGTCACTGCATCTTCTATAGTGGTGAGCCCCAGCTGTCCGTCGCTGCCGGCGCCCCAGGAGAAGAGCTGGCCCTGGTCACTGAGGGCCACGCTGTGTGACTCCCCACAGGCCACGTGCACGATGTGCTGCCCGGCCAGCGCCCCGATTTGCTCTGAGGGAAACAGAGGGAAAACCTCTCTGGTCACAGCACTCCTCTCACAGCGACACACGGGCACCAGGTCTGGGCAAATTCGCATGCAAAGCCATTCAGGTGAGCGCCCTGATCCCCAATTTAGTTTTAGAACACTTCCTACAGGAGAAAAACCACCAGGTGTACTGAAAACATGTCACTGCTGAGCTCTCCTGAAAGCCTGGTTTGAAGATGACAGAAGGCAGGCAGGTATACATGCCTCAAGCACAATGACAGCCAGCCTCAGGAACACAGGAAAACCTATCAGGTTATTCAGGAACAGATATGCCAGATTTGAGGTTTCCCCACTCAGTTTTGATTCCGGGATCATCCAACACTGAGAAGACAGCAGACACTGTAAAAAATATTTGACCTTCCACAGCTCTCATGTCCAGTGAAGATGAGTCATCCACAAAGCTGGATGTCATCCACAACCCATCCACCACACCTTGATTTATTGCTTGATGTGTATGTGTTACAACACCCTGCATGCTAATCTTGGAACAAGTTTGAACCTATCAACCTATTACTATCACTGTCAAACACTCATTTAAAAAGTACCATATAAAGGAAGAAAAATGAGATTAAAGAATAAAAATGTTTTAAAATATCATCACTCAAGTCCTCTGGAAGACAACTCACAGTTGACTTTTCATCATTACATCACGTTAGACAACTGAAGCAGGTTTGACAACTACTCTAAAAACATCCATAACAAAATCTTATCATTACACAGTTTTTACAAATGGGTATGAAGAAAGTCTTGTTTTTCAATAAAACATTGGAAGTACCACATAACTGATGGCAAAACTCCCTGCATGCCAGACAGAAGCAAAGTTGCTTTTCTTTTCTCTTCCCTGAGTGAATACAAGTGTTCCAGGTGGATGAAGAAAGATTTCACCCTGTAAGCTACAAGGCAGTGATCATTATTACTGAAATCCCACTTACCTGGGACATGAGGGGAAAGGGTCATTACCTGCCATTCCATGAAAATGATATCCCACATCACCGGCATCCAGAAATCATTAACACACTTAGTACCAAAACCTGCTTACCAATTAATCTACATACCTTAAGTGAGTTTAGAAAAAGGTACCCCTAGGAGGGCTTGCCTTCTCTGTCTGGAAATGTGAAAATGAGGAGCAAAATCCCTAATGCATGTCATTGAAGAAAAAGGTGACAGCTATTTAAATACATATTCTAGCCAAGGAAAATGCCACCTGAACATGTGCTTCATTTCACTCAAAATACTTAATGGCAACAGAGGTGCAGTTTACAAGTAACAAGCAGACAGACATCTTAGGAGGGCTTGAGACCTGGCATCCAATAACACCCTTGGTCCTGCAGCTCTTTCCAGAAGCACTAATTTCACCCAGTCCCGCTGCCAGTGCAGAGACACAGCCAGGTTTGAGGGTGGTAACTCAATTTAGACACACAGCTTCCCACTTGGGCCCACAAGCACCCAACTATAGCACTGCTTGGCACTCTGGTTTATGTTCATTTACATATATATATAAATGAGGGAACCTATTTTTATCTGAGAGCTCTAAACAACCAGCAGCTGTAAAGGGCTGATCAAGGTCAATGACAAATAGCAGACAAGGTATCTCAGCAGAACATGTGACTCTGGTCTCTTCCTCTCAGACATCCAGCAAGACAACATTACCTGCTGCGTTGCAGGACACACCACCTAAGTTCACAAAGGTGTGTTTCTGTACTGGGACCTGAAGGTCCAGAACTAAAGCAGCTGCTGGAAAGGATCATGCCATCAAAAGGAGAGGAGGACAAAGGCATCCACTTCTCCAAAGAAAACCCTTTGATTTATGAACCCATCATTTCACCCTTGCTGTAAGGGTGCACTGAGACCTGAGTTCCTAAAAGTGGTCACAAAGTCACCAGCCAGCCTCACATCCAAAGCTGCTCCCTGCACACTGCCAAACACTCCAGGGGACATCCTGAGTCTGACAAAACAGCAAACACAGACAATATGGGATGCTGGGGCACCCATAGCAGAGACTTTTTCTACCTGCAGGCATGTAAAACGCTTCCTTGGGAAAGCAGTATTTGCCACAGTAAATCTCATTTTCTGCAGGAAAAGCTGACCCTGAATCACTGAAGCACCTTGGGGAGGTGACAGCAGACTCCAGTGACCAAAGATTACCATCAGGAGCTGGAGGAGGCAGGACTCTGACCAAAGTAGTACTGCAAACAGAGAAAGAGTGCCTTGAGGTATGCGGCTGTGGCAAGGACTTCACACACTGGGACACTGACAGGACACCCAATAGGTTTCAGTCCCCACTGACTCCATCTGAAGTTGCATTTGGCAGCACAAATGTGACCTTGCTCTACGTGCCATCCCAAAAGACAAATAAACACCAACTGGTTTTTGAAAGGCTGCCCTGTGTCACTGAAACCCTTCAGTGACTGCGCTGTTCACCAATGGAACAGAGTACAGTCTCACCTGGACTTGCTGGATAACCACAGACTGAAAAAACCCCCATGCCTGTCTTGGAGATGAAGCTCTTTGCCTTTAGAAAGGTGCATGTATGGCTCATCTTACCACAACACATTCCTAAGACCCTGTCAATAAGAAGTCACAAAGAAATGTAAATGCCAAATAGTTTTATGTTTTATACACTCACACATGTTTGTCTCCAGAGATGGAAAAAAGCCAGCCTTCTCCTGGGATCACAGGCCGCCCAGGCAATCCAACAAGGGTCTCAGTTCACTGTCAGGTGCCAAGTCACTGAATGTACCATCTCTCAGCTTACATGGGATATCAAAAACATTATCTTTGACAACTTCTTTGCTGACCTCCCATCCCCTCCTCACATCAAAATATTAGGTGTTTTAGTGGTTGGCATACATTTAACTTCCAAAGCATCACGACACCATTATTCACTCCTTAGAGAAAATCTATCACTGCACTGAGATGAAGAATACAAAAGATGAAGTTTATTCTTAGTATAGTGTCTTGTGTAATTGATGAATAAAACCAGTCAAGTGGGGCTTAACAGGCAAAATTATCTACAAAGTAAGCAGAACAAAACCCTGAAAGCAACAGGGAAGGGCTGAAGCAGTTATGCAATAGTGTTTCAACACCTCATAAAACTTGCAAAAAACAAACAAAAACTTGTAAGTTCTAGAAGTAGACACTGACACAATCTTTTCTTCCTGAAGCTGTCAGCTGTCTCAAAACAGCACCAATGCTTAGAAGTCATTTATCAGTTCTTCATATCTGGTGGAGTTCTAGCTTTGATTTCTCTCTTCTGTCACTTTAACCTGTGGATGTCAACACAAACAGGTATATCAAGGTTTGACTTTTTCTGGTTTTAACCCTGTTAGATCTTTTCATAAAATACACTGGAGTAAAGAATGAGGCAAAATGTCTTCAGGACAGCCCATCTGTGAATGGTGACAGGCCTGCTTCCCAGGACTGCTCTTGTGTTCTCTTGGTTTGTAAGGATACTCCAGCAAAAATTGAGAATAAGCGGTGTATGTTTCTACAACTCAACTTTCTGACATTTAGTTTGAAGGTTTGGGAATGGCAGTAAAGCTGGGACAAGAATGAAAAACCCCTGACAAGCCCAAGGAAGTCCCTAGCTTCCCTATTTATAAAACAGGACCCATGCTTTGCCCCTACATCTTTGGAAAGCTATATAGGATCTTCAGTGTCTGCAATTGCTAGGAGCACAAAGCACTCACTTATACTGCTCTAATTAAAATGCACAAGCAATGAATGATTAATTAGCTTTCCTACTCCTAGTAATTTTATCAGAGAGTTGGTAGACCCTGTCTATGTACAGCTTCCATCTGTGCACAGAACAGGCCAGAGGATGGGGCAAAGGCCTTCAGACATATGTGTACCAGGATGTACAGGATCAGCACCAGATTGCTTCTACTGCCTGGAAACTACAGAGAAACCATCAGCCCTGAGGTTACACCTTCAGTGGCAAAATCTGCATTTCTAGTCAGAAGAAGCTGTGTCTTGGAAGAGTTTCTAGTGATTTCAGTCTGCTTGCACATCTGGCCAAAACTCTTCACTGCCTCCACAGCTTGCATTAAGCAACTCAAGAGCATTTACTCATCTTGGTTGTTGGTGTCTGCAAGGAAAGTGCTCACAGATTCTCAAAAACAGGTGTCTTAGTAGCTTGCTGAGATAAGAGATGGTGGTAGAAACACAGGGAAGAGAGAAACAGGTAAGGTAAGGTAAGAAATGCCTCTGGATTGCCTCAGCTTGCAAGTCTGAGGACAGACGAGCCAATTCCTTTTCATTGCCATGCTTGTTAATATAGTCCACATCCACACTGAGGATGTGTGAGCATTGTGCAACCCAGATCTAGAAATCAGAAGTGTGAGATACAATGTTTGAACACACAAGGCAGCTGAATATTTAATCAGGCACCAACAGTGACCTAAATTTCACCTGTATAATCTTTCTATTCTCTGAGTACTGAAAAGCCTTAATTCTTAAAGGGAAGGAGCAGAGTGCTCTCCTTTTGGAGATGAATTGCACCTACACATTGAGCCATCTAACAAGGTGACACTAAGAGCATTAGCACTTAGGGAAGCCTGATTCAACAGCCAAAAATTCCATAAAAATTTTCCGCTGCTTTCAACAAGCACCACAAGAAAATCAGAAAAAACATCATGGCCCAAAACTTATCAGTCACCACCATTTTATTAAGCCACTGTACTAAAAGCAAGTAAGCAACAATGGATCTACCAAATGCCCTGACAAGATTTTTATACATTAATTAGTAAACTTCAGATGACTCCCCAGTCTCCAACAGCACATCCCGAAGACATTTCTGCATATGGATATCCTGGCTCTACTTCTAGGCTGTGATGAGCTTCATGATTTCAGTTCTATTGAAGTCAGCTGAATACTAAAACACGTCTGTTTTAAAGAAACTGGAAAAAGAGAAAACCGAAACAATCAAATGCAACTGAAAGTAATTGAAACTTTTAACATTGCAATAGAAAGTGCACTAAGAGAGAAGGTATCTCCCTCCCCTTACAAAAGTTTCTCGGTTTTTTTGTCAGCATAACTTCCATGTCCTATTCACTGTTTCTATCAGTATTAGCAGTAAAATACCAGCTATTTAACCAGTAGCAGTACAAGTACACTCACCAGCTTTTCCAGAAAACATCAACCCCAGTGGAAGGGAGATTCTGCCACCTGGAAACTGGTAATTGGGGAGGGGGAAATAATGGTGTTTGCCAAGGTCTTTTTGCCCCTTTCCCTCTCCCTTAAAGCTCCCAAGAAGGACCCTCTGATTTCCCTCTGCCCACTTTCACCTCTGACCACCTAGGCATCCCATACTTCTAGCTGTCATGGGAAACATCTGGAGTCCTGGACCGGGATAAAGAAATCAGACTCTATAAACTACTTAAACTAAACACAAACTTTGCAAAGCTGTCATATGCTTTTTGAAAACATAATCTAACCCAGTCAGCTAAAACTGCTCCTGTGGCGTCACTCACACCAGGCTGTGGTTTGTCAGCAGTAAAATCAGAGGAAGGTGCACAGGGAGGAGGCCAGAGCTGCTGGACAGTTTCAAGAACACACCTTGGTGACTCTACAGTCTCTGGCACAGCCAGTCAGATGAGACACACAACATGTAGACAGCTGGAACCACCCTGCCTGACACCAGCTCTGCAATTTCACCTTCCTGCTCTTTGCAGAGCGTCTCTCAGAAGGTGTTACATGCTTGTTGCATCTTGTGCTCAAATCACCCGACACTATTGCACACAAGGGTGTGAGAAACACTGTGCTCTGCACCTGCACAGCACCAGACCACAAGAACAAACCCCATGAAGAGACCATATCCCCACCACATGACAGCTATCCTCGCTATCTGCCTGCTGCTCTCACCTACATATGGCTGCACACCTTGTGCTCAAACCTCTCTTGGTATGGGGCAAAAATTGCTTAGCATGAAGCAAGCAATGTTTACATCAAAATGTAACGTCCTCTGACTTTCAACACCTTAAGTTTACCATATCCATCGAGAAGGTTGGGTTTTACAAGTCCAGTTTGCAAATCTTGAGGTCTTCCTTTCCTGAACTTCGTGAATGGTGCTATACTTGCAGCAGAAAGCAGAGCAGTATGAAGAAAAGCCTGATCAGAAAGACAGACAACAGCAGTGCTGAGGCTGATAAGACTCTGATAATTTGGTTACAAGGGAGGAAATGTAAACAGGGAGTAGACTCAGTGAACAAAAAATAAGTGTGGGGGGAAGACAGCAAAGGGCAGAGGACAGACCAAAGCAGAACTCGCCCAGAACACTGCTGATCACAGCGGTGGCAAACACAGTCCATAGATGAAGGGTGAGAAGTTCCAAGTAACGAAAGATTCTGAAGTGCCATTGCATCCAGAGACACTAGTCATTCTTATCTAATCAATGCACAACATGTGGCACTGCTCATTCATCTATTTAGCATGGCTACTTACAGTCTTAAATCTGAGACAGGCTGGCTCAGTTACTAACACTGCCCTCACTTTATAAACCTGTTTCTGGTCATGTCAAGGCAGGAATGCAAGAGCAAGAAGTGAGAGGCCACCGTGACATCCCAGGGTGTCACTTCACGTACACTTTGCCAGCTACTCCCCCTCCCAGCTGTGAGCAGACACCTACCCTGAGAAAGCAAAGCCCTTCCTCAGGCACGGACAGAAAGCCCTCCCCACTCTGCTGCCTTTTGTCTAGAGGACACAGCCTCTCTGAGGAGCTATAGATGCAGACTGGCATGGGCACAGACAGCTGGAGCAGGCTCTTGGAAAGGGCTGCTCAGGCACAGAGAGCTTCAGTTTGACAAGCATCAGCTGGCAGAGGGAAGAATCCACCTTCAGACCCTGGAGGTAAACTAGTAAGGGCAGTTCTTTCAAAGTAATAAAACACCATGAGTTGCTAAAGAAACACAGGGAAAACATATGTTCAGAAAACCCAGAGAGAGCACATTTTCCTCCTCAGGCTATGGCAGACAGCTGTAAAGGTGGTCATTCAGCCAGGCTTGCTGGCCACTGGCAGGCAGCACAGAAACTGTGGCTGGTCCATGACTACTGAGAAACCCCCAAGGTCCATCATGAACACCCCAGCAAACCCCACAGCTCCAAGGCAGCAAGTCCAAGGTGGACAGGATGCACTAAACTTTGGCACGACACTGACAATGGATAGCAGAGCTATAAGGGGGAATTGGGGAAATGGGTGTGCAGATTTGATGGGCTGATACTACACACTGCAAAGCTATGACACTTGAGAGTCTCACTTGTGGCAGGCCCAGGCTTTGATTAAGTAATACAATTTTCAAAAGTGCTGGATTTGCTCCTCACTCTGCTCCCATTTATTTCAATTCTGCACTGGTTTGCATGGGAGCAAGACAAAGTCACATTTCTGAAAGGCCACACCTGCACAGTGCACACTCAGTAGAGCACCTCTGCCCTTGCTTTCAAGAATATTCCCATCAGCTTGACAAATATTGCTTGAAAATATGTTACTGCAAACAAGCATGGTGACTGGAAAAAGGGAGGCAAAGAATGCAGTCCTATTAAACACACACACACAAAAAACTTAATTTTATCTACTGGGCATTCTGAGAAAAGAAGATATGAGCATCTGTAGATTCCATTTTGGTGAGGTTTTATAGGCAGGAGCTGTTCAAAGACAGGTCAGGTGTTGAAGAGAGTGAGCATGTCTCACCAGCTCTTTCCAGCTACCACAAATATTTGATTTCTAATAAAAAGTTTCACACAGATCTTTGGCATAAAGTTTTATTTCCAATACAGCTTAAGGAATAGTATTGGGCTGTCTGAAGATAACTGAGTCAAAATCAACAGCCACCAAACTACTCAAATCTCTCCTAGAAGCTGTGACTCTCAGCCATACTTAGCTTAATGAAGTCACCACTTTTGTCTTGGACAAACAACTATTCTGACGACAAAAAGGCTGGGGCATTCAGAAAACTTGCATCTATCACCTCCAGCTTCTTCCCTGCCCTCTCCTTTAACTCACCACACACAGCTACCCACCCATTTTATCCTGAACACAACTTCCAGCTTCAGCATGGCTGCAGGATAAGGGCCAGTCACTAGTGCCACACACTGTGCCACACGCTCTGTCCAAACCAGGCAGGCAGACAGCACTTATTTCATTTGTAGGCTTTTATTTCAGCTGCACCTTCAGAAAGCCTCTGAAGAGTACACATGATACAGGAGTGATAAGTAACAAATACAACAGAGGTAAGTACAAGTTTAGGTTGCCAAATTGCCCTACAAACCCCCAGTCAGAAGGCAAAAAGCTGGTCATTCTTACAGCAGCTCTGCATTTTGAGGTAAAGAAGCATTAAAACTTTCCCTCATGCTCTATGTAACAAAAGATAATACTGATTGTAAAAAAACTAGTATCCTGCTTCCCTGGGCTCATCTTTGTTTTTACCTCTTAGGAAAAGAAAATCAAGAGAGGAATCATCTATTAGAAGATGGTTCTAATACATGTTTGTTTAGAGACAGGACTCAGAGCTGCATATGAGAACACCTTACAGCCATTTTAGGTGCTGAGTAGATTTCTTTACTGTCAAGAAATCAGATTTTTACTTGTTTAGGCCCTCCTAAAGAGCCTTCTCTCTCCTCAGTGTAGGTTCTCCTGGTTCTACAGTCTCAGCAAATACTGGCACAAGTCAGTTCACATGATCAAGACCACACAAATTTTAAAAAAACTCCCACTATAAATATCTGGCATATTTAAATCCCTCAGCCAGCCAATTCAACACAATGCAGGCATATTTAAGATATCTCAGGGAAAGCACTTCCTTTACTTCTCATTCAACCAAATAGCAATTGTTTCTAAAGTAAGTTAATTTTAAATTCCGACATCTAATTTTAAAATCATTATGAAGCCCAAATGGCATCAATTCCGCTGAAATTGACACTCTCTAAAGCAAATCCACTGCAGTCACTGGTGCAGGTATAGCAACCTGAAATAGCTTGGTCAGATCCTGTGATCGATCAAAGGAGCAAGAGGGATGAGTACAAATGAACATACCTGACTTTTGCAAGGGGTAACCAATTTAATCACTTTCTTTTT